>PVIH01004627.1:53833-136809 GCA_004025045.1 Sigmodon hispidus
CAGGTGTGTGCTGCATCTGGCTAGCTGCGACTGCAGGTGTGTGCTGCATCTGGCTAGCTGCGACTGCAGGTGTGTGCTGCATCTGGCTAGCTGCGACTGCAGGTGTGTGCCACATCTGGCTAACTTGATAAGACTGGGAGGCTCCTAGACATAGACAGTTGGTCCATATGCAGACTGCAGAATGAACATTTCATCGTGCATGCACACACAGAATGGAGAACAGGGGTCGGGGGAAGACTCTGATGTGGAAACTCTGAAAGAGGTCCCCAGTAAAGCTAATTCACATTTAGACTTCAGGACCTAATCCTGGTAAGAGTGGCCAGTCCCCAGAGTGGCCTGAGTGTAACAATCTCCTTCCACATTCCCGGGAGGATTTAAAGAAATAACTGCACCTTCACCAGTGATCTCTCCAGGGTTCTCTTCAGGGACTCCAGCCCTGCCACACAGGGCCAAGCTTCAGATGCTCTCCATGACCCTTTCATGCCTTCAAATCCACCACTACCTGGGTGGTTCTCAACATTACCATGTCTGGCTTCCAGCATGAGATGCAGCCGTGGCCCCTCTGAACCACAGTGTCCATGTGCTGACCCTGAGGAATTACTCTGGAAGACTTCACCTCAGTGATGCTGGCCTTTTCTTAATCACAGATGACTCTGGAGCCTCAGCTGACCAGCATTGACTATGCTGGCAGAGGTTTCGCTTCAATGGTCCTGGGCTCTTGTTAATCAGAGTTGATTCTTCACCTCAAGCTAACAGGTTCTTAGCTCAAGATATCACACAAAGGGAGAGCTCTGGTAAAGTCTTAAGGGGAGTCAAACTTCCCTCTGAAATGTACTCAATGGCTTTTCCAGCCCAAAGTTCAAGTACCACCACAGTCCTCCCCAAAACACACAGGTCTGTCACAGCAATACCCTACAGCCTAGTACTAATGCCTGTCTTAGTTAAGATTTCTACAGCTGTGATAGGACATCATGACCCAAAGCAACATGGCACACACCTTTAATTCCAGCACTCAGGATGCTGATTGCAGGTAAATCTCTGAGAGTTCAAGGATGGCCATGGTCTACATGGGGAGATCTTGCAAATAAATAGATATATAAGCAAGCAGTTTTGGTAATAAAGGCAATTTGACAATTTCAGCTCATACTGCATTACCAAAGGCACCAGAGCATCAGGAACTCAAGGTAGGAACTGAAGCAGAGTTCATGGAGGAAAGCTGCTTACTGGCTTGCTCCGCCAGCCTGCCTGCTGTCTTCCTAGGGTTACTGTTGCTGTGAAGAGACACCATGACCATAGAAACTCTTATAAAGGAGAAACATTACATTACATGGCTTACAGTTTCAGAGGTGTAATCCATTATCATCATGGTGCAGCATGGTAGCCTACAGGCAGACATGGTGCTGGAGAAATAGCCGATTGTCCTGCATCCTGAGGCTAGAACTCAAAGCCCACCCCCCACAGTGACACACTTCCTCCAACAAGGCCACACCTCCTAGTAGTGCCACTCACACTTGCTTTTCTTTTGACAGGGTTTTTCTATATAGCCCAGGCTGTTCTAGAACTAACTATGTAGACCAGGCTGGCCTCAAACTCAGAGATCTATCTGCCCCTGCCTCCTGAGAGCTGGGATTGCGCTACCACCTCCTGGCTCAGCCTGCTTTTTTTTTTTTTTTTTTTTTTTTTAAACTTTTTGTTTATTTATTTATTTATTTGCCTTGGTGTTTGCCTGGAACTACAGACAGTTGTTAGCTGTCATGTGGGTGCTGGGAATCGAACCCGAGTCCTCTGGAAGAACAGAGGGTGCTCTTAACCGATGAGCCATCTCTCCAGCCCCGCTCAGCCTGCTTTTTTATAGCACCTAGGACCAGCACTGCATCCAGTGGGTTGAGCCTCCCGATAAAAGGACATGCACCAGAAATGCCTGATGGGGCATTTCTCACCTGAGCCTCTCGATTCCAAAACGCTGCAGCTGTGCCAAGCTGGTGTAACTGCCCACACATCCTCCTCTCTTCCGGGGCCTGTGGTGTTGCCTGTACATGCCTGGTAAGTGTCCTACTGCTGAGCTAGGTCAGCTTTTCTTTTCTTTTCTTTTTTTTTTTTTTTTTTTTTTTTTTTGAGATTGGGTCTTCCTACAGCCTGGAACTCATAAGCCTCCTGTCTCTTGCCTTCTAAGGTATGTGCCACCACACCTGACCTAACTTCCTTAGCAAGGCCTATCAGTTTTCTAAAAATGCTCTGTAATTCTTTAAAAGGTCTTATAGATGTTTATGAAAGGCCCCCTGACTGGCTTAGCAAAGGAGGCCAAGTCAGTAAAGGCTCCCAGTTTAGAGAAACATCGACAAGGTTCCTCTTTCAGAGTTGATTGGTAGTGAAAAACAAATCTCAAACTCCATATCTCCATATTTTTGGCAGGCTTTTTTTTTTCTTTCTTTCTTTTTTTTTGAAAGTGTTGGGTGGGGGCGGAGCTCTAAATTTGGAAAAGCCAAGGCTGCAGAGAGATTCTTTCCAGCAGTGACCTCAGAAATAGCCTCCAGGTGGGAGCCTGCCGTGATGGCCAGCAAGCTCGAGTGAGGACACTGTTCTTCTCTTTCAGTAGACCCAGAACTGTGGCTCAGTGGAGCGTCACCCCAGGAAGCAGGAAGAACAGCAACCGTTTCCAGATGGCAGACCACAAGCAGCTGCTGGCAAGGCTGCCCCACAGCCCACAGGTCACAGTGCTGAGGTGACGTCCCACCAAGTGAGGGCTTTGAGTCTGGGTGAGCAGAGAAAGCAAGGTTCCTGCCAACTGAGTGCTAAGGCCAAAATGGCAGCTTGTGGAAAAGCTATTGGGCCACAGAAGCCTGGAGACACTGCTAGGTGGCTCCCTTGAGTGAGCAACCTCCTCCTCTGCATCCTTTTGTGGACCATGTCACCCAAGTGCCCTGGGGAACCTGTTACAATCAAAGTCACCGGGAACATTTTTTTCACTGAGGCTTGCCCAGAGCCTCTGCGGCTTTGTCCTTGTAGCCAGCTACACTGGTCTGGAGCCTGCCCCTGCCCCTCATCTCTGCTGCCTGATGCTCTCTCTGCCCAGTGTCTGGTCCTGCACACTTTGCATGCTGGGCCACGTCACTAAACTTGACTCTTGTGCTGCTGAGCCCACCTGCCTCTCATCCACTGTGGCACTGAAAAACTCCAGGTGGACCATGTTTACTGGCCATCCCCTGTGTGCCTACCACATCTTCCCCACGGGCCACCCTCTGTGTCTGTCTACTGTGACTGGCCTTTGTTCTAAGATATGGCAGGCCTGCCCCTCCATGTGTTGAAGGAAGATTTCCATGTGTTACCCTGAGTGCTTCCAAGTACACTCCTAAACTGTCTCCTCCCTCTTGAGCCTCCAGCGGATGCCTGCACTTCTGTAAAACATCACGACTGCATGTGCTCACCCCAACTCACCCAGCACCCTGACAATGCTGTAAGACACCTGACCTGCTCGGGAGATTGCTCCCCTCTTATAATGTGGGGTCTCTTCCCCAGCTTTTTCTTCGTTCTTCAAACTGGGTCTACAGGGGAAGGAAGCTAGCTCACCATGGGTGTGGGCAGCAGGTTTCTAGACCTTAATTACAGTGCCACTGTGGCTGATGACCACAGGTAAAAGACTGGACACCCACTATCGGCTCTAAAGCAGAGACTCAGTAATAACGTCCCCACAGGGACAGAGTCGGAGCTGGCTGATGGATGGGACAAAAGCCTTCAAAAATACATGGGGACAGGGTGGGGGTTCAAACAACACTTGAGTTGGTGTGGTAGTGTTGCTGAAGGCAAATGCTTGTGTGCTGGCATAGCACAGGTAGAGCCTTGTGGAGGAGGCTCTGTCCCTTAACACTAGGATCTGAAGATGGAGTTGATTAGTTCTGTGACATTCAGATACAATCTACCAGAAATGAGGCTAGTTGACGGGTGGCAAGTCCAGAGAAGGTGGTTCCTGGCCCGCACTCCTGGTCTCCACAATCCTTACCAGTACCAGGTCCTCATCTGCACCCCACATCCCAGGCACTGAGCTCTTCAATCTCCAGACCTATGTGACCAGGCCAGGCACTGCTGCATTTGCCTCAAGGAGGATTCCCTAGGGGCTCCCTGGGACAGTCTGCCATTGCCCAGGCCCTGCAGAGGCAGCCCCAGCATGAACACAGATAGGACCGTTTTGTGTACTCTGATCAATTTCAGGTTTCTTCCACTGCACTCTTGATAACTTGTTCTGGCTTAATAGTGTTTGACTGGCACATGTTCCCTGTGAGACCAACTTTCAGGAAGGAGAAATCAATGGCAAGCTCGGCTCAGCAGCATGCCTGGGACACGGCAGACCTACTTCACTAATGTGGACTCAGTCAATTCAGGATGAACTCTCGGCAGCAGGGTCTGGCATGCAGTGAGACGCCAAGCAGCAGCTCTCAGCTCCTGAAGAACTGAGGACAGCTGAGTCCACCCAGTGACCACGGCAGGAATCCTGCTCCTCTCTCACAGACCTCTACACTTCGTCTGCCCTCCTACACAGAGGTGAAACACTGAGTGACCAAGACATGCTTTCCCCCATATCACAGGAGCTTGTGTCCTGGCCTTTTCTGAGATCAAGGGCACTGGTAATAGCTGAAATCTTTTCTGGTTGGCCTCACTTTGGGAAGGGGTACGGTGGGCTTTTGCTCTGCCTCCCTGGGAGCCCTCACCTTGAGGTCTGGAATGGAATAGCCTTTCTTGAGGGTAATCTGGAAAACATCCAGGGCACTGATGTAGGCAGCCAGGCGTGACAGGCTCTGCTTCCCACTACCGCCCACGCCCACCAACAGGGCGTTTCCCCGAGGAGACTCCAGGATACGGTTGATCTTGCAGATGTGTGCTACAGCATCCTCAAACAGCACCTGGAGAGGTCAGAGGGGTCACGAGAGGTACCCCTTTAGAGGGCACAGGCCTTTGCCAAGGTCACAGCATCACCTCTGGGGAGATCACAGGCTCTCACCAAGATCACATGATCATTTGTGCTCAGAGGAAGTCACCTGCATGGGCCTACCCCATGGAGGGCACATGCTCTGGCTAATCCCTGGTGGGTGCTGATGGCTTGTGCACTTGGTGAGCTGTGGTTTCAAATGCAGTTTGTTTATAAATTACACTTAGAAAAAATATGCATGGAGAACACCACAACAGTTTTGGTACCCACGAGGAGCCGTGGACAGTCTCTGTGTGGATGAGGGATACTACAGCTCAGTGGCTCAGGAAGGAAGTCTATGTCCCCATCCCCTTGTCTAGGCCATCGACCCTAGCACGGCTCACCAGGTTCATGACTGCATTGACTTCATTGTAACTGTCCAGGACATCCACAAGAAGTTTGTTCAGGTGGGCCACGTCCGTGACAGGGTAGTATTTGGGGTCACCGATCCCTTGGACAAAGTGGCAGAAGATGTTGGGCTTGGCGAACAAGTGTTCCTCTCCAAGATCCTGGGGACAAAAGGACAGGTGGCTGCCTGACAATGGTCATCACACCTATGCGGGGTGGGGGTGGAGGACGGGGCCTGTAGGAGCCCGGGGTATGTCCTCAGTGATTCACATCATGACTGTGTCAACCCTCTGAGACCACTAGACACTTCATCTCCATGGGAAAGCACATGGGACATGCCAGCAGGTGACAAGGACTGAGTTAGCTACTTGTCAGGAAGCCACTCCCTCTTCATGGCTATTTTTATTGTTCTTCTTTTTAACTACCTAGCTTTTTTCTTCCTTCCTTTTCTTTTCTTTTTTATTAAAGATCTTATCAGAGTTTGTGAGCTCCCATGTGGGTGCTGGAGCTGAACCCAGGTCCTTTGAAGAGCCACCAGTGCTCCTAACCGCTGAGATAGCCATCTCTCCAGCACTAGCTAATTCTTTCTTCCTGGATCCATTGCCTCATGTTGCAGTTCTTACGTGGGTCTCCCTGTCTTACAAAGGGCCTTCCCAGAGGCCATGTGCAATCTGAAGGCTCAACTTACATCAAAGAATTTCTTGGTGGATGCCATGGTGACTCTGCGCAGTGAATCCTGGTCTTTCTCATCAACCATCTTGTCCCCGTATACCCGCTCAGCCTCATGCAGCCAAAGGCGGACAAGGTCCAGTGGGGTTTTCAGGATCTCTGCTGTGGAGAATAAGATGCCCTGCCCCAGACACATGATGCATGGTTTCAGCTCTGCTCCCACTCTGGATGGACAGCAGCTCTACCTGTGCCATGAGGGCTAGCCAAACACTGCATCTGGAACTATGGATGGACAGCAGCTCTACCTGCGCCGTGAGGGCTAGCCAAACACTGCATCTGGAACTATGGATGGACAGCAAGCAGCTCTACCTGTGCCGTGAGGGCTAGCCAAACACTGCATCTGGAACTATGGATGGACAGCAAGCAGCTCTACCTGTGCCGTGAGGGCTAGCCAAACACTGCATCTGGAACTATGGATGGACAGCAAGCAGCTCTACCTGCGCCGTGAGGGCTAGCCAAACACTGCATCTGAAACTATGGATGGACAGCAAGCAGCTCTACCTGTGCTGTGAGGGCTAGCCAAACACTGCATCTGGAACTATGGATGGACAGCAAGCTGCTCTACCTGCGCTGTGAGGGCTAGCCAAACACTGCATCTGGAACTATGGATGGACAGCAAGCAGCTCTACCTGTGCTGTGAGGGCTGGCCAAACACTGCATCTGGAACTATGGATGGACAGCAGCTCTACCTGCGCTGTGAGGGCTAGCCAAACACTGCATCTAGAACTATGGATGGACAGCAAGCAGCTCTACCTGCGCTGTGAGGGCTAGCCAAACACTGCATCTGGAACTATGGATGGACAGCAAGCAGCTCTACCTGCGCTGTGAGGGCTAGCCAAACACTGCATCTGGAACTATGGATGGACAGCAAGCTGCTCTACCTGCGCTGTGAGGGCTAGCCAAACACTGCATCTGGAAGGGATGAGGAGAAGACACACTAAGAATAGTCCACCTATCTGCTGTGTGCTTGGGACCAGGGATCCACTTACTGTGGAGGCCATGCACAGCACAGAGACTGGAGGCTGTGTCTGTGTCCTGGGAAGCATGGAGAGTGTCCTCCCAGGGCAGAAGCAGGGGTTTATTTTCTAATGAGGAGCATAGAGAAGGGCCAAGAAGGCCAATTGTGATTGGGTACATTCAAGGTGGTGAGGCCATTGACCAGAGCCAGGTTTTCAAAGGCTGTGAACAAAGGCCACAACTCAGGTTCGGCAGCAGGCAGTGTGGGTCCTGGCAAGCCCAGGCAGGTTTGGCAGATGCTAACCAAAGGCTTCTCTTTGTCAAGCACTCCCTGGGACCGTCATGGCAAGCAAGACAGCCCTTGTATTTATGGAGCTTGCATTCCACTGGGGAGACGTGACTGGAGAGTAGAGCAAGGAAATGCTGAGTGCCACCGCAGGCCAGTGGGATGGACATGGGGTGTGCAGAGGCCTTTGCAAGGCCATGACACAAGAGCCTACAGTTTGAGTGCAAAGTGACCAACAGTCTAAGCTTGAACTTTAGATTCTTCATCCATCTGCTAAATGGAGGACATGAGCTTAGGAGACAAATGGTGTATACATGGCTAAACCCGAGGCCTGGTTCAGCCTAAGAAGTCACTGAATGAGAGGCTATGATTGCCTTCATCACTTTTGTCACCTGTGTTCTTCATCATCATCACAGCACTGCTCTCACATGACCTATATCATTACCACCACCACTGTGGCCACCATCACCCACCATCCCTAAGTATCACCGTCATCAGCCCATACCCATTTTTCTTTTCCTCCTGAGCACTACAGAGGGAGAGGGGGAGGAGGAGGAGGAGGAGGAGGAGGAGAGGGAAGAGAGCCAGCCACCTTGAACCAGGGACTTGGCCATGAACATCGTGACATGAAGCTACAGAGCAGTACCTGGAAAATATTGGAGAGGTCCCTGAGGTTGAAGATGTAATGAAACTTAATGGCCGTGGGAAGGAACGTCGCTGCGATTTTCTGGTGCAAGGCTGTTATAGGAGAAAAGCACATCGATTCTTACGGACTCTTAATGGCCTCAGGAAGTGCAGGGCTTAAAGTTTCTAAAGCAAATGGACTGTGAAATGGTGACGATTTAACCAAGAAATCTGCGCAGCTCTCTGAGGAGGGGCGGGCACTCGCTGCTGTTCTAAATCACTGCTTCTGTTCCCCACCCCCAAGCAATTGGATTTCATATCTAAGCTGCAACATAGCACCATTTAAAAAATATCGATTCTCAAGAATAGATAAAATATTTACCAGGGGGAAATAGGAAGACCCGTCCGTCAGCCTATAAAGCAGTGGGTTTCACTAACTGGCCAGGGAGGAGATGGACTCAGTTTACCTAGGGCTGCAGTCACCAGATTGTTACTCAGTCGCTGGATCACCAAGGGAGCTGAGCGGTACGACAGGTGTTGTGCCAGAATCGTGTTGTAGATGGTGATGAGGGCCTCCTGGCCAGGGAAACTCACAGCAAACACACAGAAGTGGCGCTGTGCAGACAACCGTGGACACTCATTAGCCGCTCTGAGTTCCTAGCTGGAGGTCATAGCTAACCCTCTTGGGAGAGCAGAGCCTGCTGCCATTGTCTAATGTTTTTTTGGGGGGGGGCATCGTAAAGATGCATGGAAAAAAATCACATTAAACAGCCATTCTGTGTAAAGCAGCCACTCACACTGTCCTGAAAAATATCCCCAGAGGCACAGCATGATGCTGACCAGGTCTTGGTGTGTATTCTGGGTCCCTGTAGCTTCGGTTATTTGGAAAAGTTGGCCTGGGCATGGTTGCAGGTGTCATACACGATACCCTGTTAAAACTGGGCCTAGAAACCTCACAATAATTTTGGGGTCTAAGTCTGCCTCCAGTGTCATATGGGCAATGCTTATACTAAAAAGGTATTCACGGACTATCTGGAACTCAGGTACAATTTACAAGAGCAAACCCAGGACCTTGTGCTTGTTACTCAAGTGTCCTTCAAAGCTACAGCCACAATCTCTGGTGTTGCCAGACAGGGCTGGCAGGCAATGTAGCCCACCTGGCTTTGAGTGTGCTTCACCACACTTGGGCCATCTGGAAGCCTTCCGGGCATGAGGAGCATGAGGAGGACTGTCTGGCCTCTTACCCTTCCTGTTGGCTCCCCTTAATTTCCTGACACTGAAAGACTAGGGAGTTCTCTCAGGCATGCCAGCCCAAGCTCTAACACCCTAAAACCAAAGCCAGAGCTGCCTCAGCCTTCAGCACCTGACGGGAGTGCTCCACCTCTGCTTACCTGTAGTCTGGGGTCAATGGTGAAGGAGCCCGAAGTAGGGTTCATGCAAGCCACATACTGACAGTTGTGGACGTCCTTCAGGGTCAGTTTCTGCCTGTCATACCTGTGGGAGCAATGTGAACATTGCACCACAGGCCCAGAGAATCCCCCTTCCCTGAATCACCCTGTGTGTCTAAGGAAGACAGGTAGAGGAGATCAGAGAGTGTCTGAGAGAGAGCCGTACACCGTGCCTTGAGGAGAATTTGGAAATGGGCAGCGGGAGTGGTGAGCTCCAGTCCAGTGCTTAGCGGGAGGCGGTTGGCCCTGTTGGACTGGACATCCACTAAGTACCTGGATGTTCCTGTTTTCCCTCAGCATCACTACAAGGAAGCAGGGGGCTGTGCAGGCAATGGAACCTGAAAGGGCACCTGCCGTGTGGCGAGCCAAAACTGCTTCCTGCCCCGTGAGCATCTTTGTGTGCTTGTATGTATGCACTTGAGCATGTGTTTTGAGAAAGGGTCTTATTGTGAAACCCAGGCTGTCTTTGGATTAGTTAGTGATAATCTCCTCCTCCCTCAGCTTCCTATGCTGGGAACATAGGTGTGTGCCACTACACATATCCCTATGGATCAAAAAACTTGTGTTTTTTGAGACAGTCTCATGCATTCTCAGCTGGTCTCTAATTCTGGGTGCAGTCAGGGGTGACCCTAAACTTGTGACTCTCTTTCTCCTACCTTTCAAGTGCTTGGATTACAAGCAACTAGGACACACTTGATTTACACAGTGCTGGGGACTGAAGCCAGGGCCTCCTGCATGCTAGGGAAGCTCTCTACCCACTGAACTACCCAGCCTTTCACACTGCTTATTGGAGACATAAATGATAAGGGGAGCTGAGTGCCCTGTGATATCCCTGCCTACCCCAGGAGACCTACATTCTTGTTGAACAAGATCCCCCCCGACACCGTGTTAGTCACTAATCATGGGAGCAGCTTCTCTGCCCCCAGCTTTGCTTTGTAACATGTTGTCTGAGAAGTCCTTCGCTGCCCCTACCTCCCTAGAGTATCCCTGCCATGTCTGTGGCTCAGGCACCGAGAGCACCATTTCCTGACACTTCCTGACATGGTGGACCACCTGGCCCTCATCTGTGGGGAGGTGCTGTCACACTGTGTGTATGTGGGTGGTGGAGGGCAGCTACGAGGCCCACGGGGATCAAACCCTGGCCCTGGGCCTCGGAGGAAATCTCTGCTGAGCTGTATGGCTGGCACCTAAAGGGATCTTTCAAAAACCCAAATCTAGCCACCCCTTCCCTTCCTCAAGTTTCTTCAGAGAAAATCTGGAGGTAGGTGTTGGGAGCTGCAGCTGGAGATGAAGCAGCCTCTGAAGGGCACAGGGGCTCCTGCAGTGTTTGGAGCTATAAAGCCCCATGGAGAATCAGCAGGGTCCCCAGGCTGTCAGTGAGTCTTCAGAAGTCTCACAAAAACTCTTCTGAGTGGAGAGGAATCTGGGAACCCCCTGACTGGCTTCTGCGGTTCTTTTATTTTTTTTTTTTTTTTTTTATTTATTTTTTTTTTTTTTAAATTTTTTTTGATTTATTTATTTATTATGCATACAGTTTTACAGAAGAGGGCGCCAGACCTCATCATAGATGGTTGTGAGCCACCATGTGGTTTTGCTGGGAATTGAACTCAGGACCTCTGGAAGAACAGTCAGTGCTCTTAACCTCTGAGCCATCTCTCCAGCCCCTCTGCGGTTCTTTTAATCTCAACTCCTCCCAGCTCTGGCCTGGGCAGCTTCCTGGTTTGAAGAGGTAAATGACCTGGATGCCCTGCTTATTCCTGTGTCACTGGGGTGTCCAGTGCCACTGAGACAGAGTCCCAAGCTGCCATGTGCACCCTCCTCCCTCCCTTTGTGCCCCCACCCCCACCCCGTGCCACAGGGCCTTTGCACATGGCCTTCTCTCCTCTAGAGGTCCCCCAGCAGGCCCAACAGCATACAGCTCCCAGATGCTAACAGTTTTCCAAGGGGCGTCTTTGACCGACCAGGGGCTCCTCTGTGATGGACCTGGAGCTTTTCCTCAGAGCCCACCCTTGGTCTACCTCAGCAGGTATGCATGCATGACCTTAACTGGGAACCCATTTGTCCCCCTGTTGTGGCGGTCTGGGCTTAGTTACTGACATGTTTGTGGGGTGGCAGTAGACAGACCCTGCCCCATGGCCCCATGGTCTCGCTGGCAGCCCCTGATTAGACGCCTGCTACCTGCTCTACTCCTATACATGGCTGCACAGCTCTGGCCCCACCCCACAGAGTTGTGGCTACACCTCCAAGCTCCTCAGCCCACTCCTTGCCCTCACCAGTGCCCATGGTCCATGTGCTGGCGGATCAGGGTGTGTGGGGCCACAGTACCATACTTGTCCACTTCGGGCATGTTCATGTCGTCGATGAAGTAGATTAGCTTCTTGGTGCCCGGGGGGCCATAGTTCCTCCCTGATTTTTTTTCTAGAGGCTTCTCCAACACACCTGGGAGGGACAGAAGGTCATCCACTACCCACACACCCTGAGCTGGTGCCTATCAATCAGCTCAGGGCCCTACTGTCTCCCATGAGAGGAAGGAAGTTGGAGGCGAGGGGGTCAGGATCACAGGATGTGCCTGGCCGAGAGAGAGAGAGAGAGAGAGAGAGAGAGAGAGAGAGAGAGAGAGAGAGAGAGAGAGAGAGAGCGCGCCTCAGTGGGGTGTGTCATAGGCAGCAGGGATCCACCATGCTTTACCATCTGCTGCTCAACTTAGCCTCTGTATTAAAACACCATTCAGAAGTGGAGGTGGCAGCGCCTTTGGTCTGGCTCAGCATTAGTGCCAACCCTAATTCATGTGAGATTATTTGAGCAGAACCAGCCACCTCTTGGCCCCTCACTGACGGCCACTGCAGCATCTGCCCAGGACATAGTTCAGGTGTCTCTATGGGGACAAGACTGGTAGTCCAGGAGTTTCCAGGTCTACAGGGGAAGAGGTGTCAGGAAATGGGGCTGGGGAGGTGGTGGGCAGATGTGAGGATAAGGCCGGTTCTCTTACTCTGCAGCATAGCTGACGTGGTGTAGAAGTTGAAGGGTACAGCCTGCACCAAGTAGTCATCCGTGCTGAGGCTCTCCAGCTTGTCCCCCATCAACACCGACTTGCCGGTGCCCGCGTTGCCCACCAGCATCACAGGCCACGCCTTCGCCATCAGGAGGTCCATGAAGTACCGGATGCGGATGGTCTCTGTGGTGTGGACTAGAGAGGCCTAGGGGTGGTAGGGGAGTGGTGGGAGAGGAAGGCTAGCAGACAGCAGACCCAGTTCCAGGTGGTGTACATGTTCTGTTGGGTTTCTGAGTCCCCCAGCATCCCTAAAAGGTCCTACTGTAATTTGGGTGGGAGGGGACACTGAGCCGGATACAGCTTCGGGAAGCTTTGTTTACCTGCAGTGGGATGTCAGGGTCCAGCTCAAAGGAAGGCACTTTATCTGTCCAAGGCAGGAATTTCTTTGTTTCGGGGTCAATGTAGTAGTCAAAAATGGTCCCCTGCGAGGGTAACTTGATTGTTTTAAATTCATTGATCCACCACTTGCTGAACTCAACTCGATAATCAATGAGCTGTTAAGAGAGAAAAGGAGTAAGACAAATAATAATAATAATAATAATAATAATAATAATAATAATAATGAAAAAGAAAAGGAAGTAAGAGCCAAGGGGCTCTGCTGAGAGAAGCTGCAGGGTGGCCCGGTCTGGACGGCAGGTCCCTGAGGCGTCTGTCACCTGGTCCTGGAACATGGCGCCTCCGAAAGCCCAGAAGCAGGCAAACACAAAGTAGAGCTCGTACAGCTCTTTGGGGGAGTCGGGCGGGGCGTTCTTCTCCGTGAGCAGGCACTCCAGCAGGTAGAGGATGGTCTGGATGACCGTGATTTCGGGCACTGGGGTGATCCTCTTGAAGCCGATCCGCAGCTTGTCCAGGCACGTGGGGAGGTACTTGTCGAAGAGGATGGTCAGGTTGGCTTTCTCAGACTGCACCTTGCGCCTTTCAATCCAGCTGCTCACCACCCTGGGGGGGGGGAGGTGAGGGAGGATGACTACGGTCAGTCCGCCTAGAGGCTCTTCACAGCGCTGGTGGGGTGGCCAGGGAACTGAGACAGACTAACACACCCCCCACCCCGCCACTTCTTTTGACCGTATCTCTTGAATTCCAAGCTTTCCTCTGACTAGGTAGCCAAGGATGACTGCATCCTGATTCCTCCTACGTTCTCCATTCTCAAACGCTGGAATTACCGGCCTACATTGGCCATTCCTGGACTGTGTGGTGCTAGATGATCCCAGGGCTTTCTGCAGACTAGGTACTACCCATTGAGATACACCCCAGTCTCCTGCGAGTCATTCTTGTTGCTACCTAGGAAGCATCGGCCCCCAGCTGATGGTCTGGGGACTAAGAGAAGATCTCCTGAGCTCATCTGGGGATTGGAGTGAGGGAAGCAGCCAAGAACGGAAAAGAGAAAAGGAGCTGGGACCCTCGTGACATCAACTGGACTCTGCATCCAGCTGTGCCTGGAGGACCTACTTAGTGACCAGAATCCACATGTGTGCACATAAACATGTATATGGAGATAGAGATTCGGCGTTGGTGTGTTGAAGTTGATCTTGACACAGTCATTGGAAGGGTCCAAGTCTATATACTAGACGGCCCCTGGGAACCACTCCAGATTATATGGCACAATGTCACAGCCCAGCATGGTTGTGAGGGACAGGGAAGCTGTAATTGGCTGTTTGGGTTTGCAGGGTGGACCACAGCTAGATTCAGCCTGAGGCAAGTCAATTAACAGCTTTGGCTTCCAGATTTTCATCTGTAACCTGGCCGTGTTTACAGCAGCCCTGCTTCAAAGGACCATGTGGACTGCTCTTTGTAAAGCTCACAGAAAGAAGCCTGGTCCATGGTAAGTGCCAGAGGAGTATCTGCTAAAAGCATAAATAGTGCTGGGCTCTCTCCAGGGTCACCGAGCTGAGGGTGTGCGTCACTTCCAGGATACCCTAGGCGTAAGCAGGAAGCTCATGTTATGAAAGGCCACAGTTCACAGCCAGGTCCCACCCGCCTCTCCATGAGCGTGCTAGAAGCATGGCTACTTCCTGCTTTGCTGGCGACAGGACAGAAAGCTGAGGCCTTGGGCCCCCACATCTGCATACAAATGTGGTAGAGAAGCCTCTACCCCCATGTCTCTATGCAGGATGCTGTGCGGGTGTAAACTCCACATGCAGGCCATCCTCAGTAGGGTGGGTGACCTGCAGATATGAACCCAGGCTGCTGCTTCACGGTCCAAGCTGAGGACTCTCGTGTCACATGGTAACATCGCCTTGGTGATGTCATGGATCCAAATCCTGTGCATGCTGGCTTCTGTCTGTGCACAAACTCAGGCAGATATATCTGAAGACACAGTTCTGCATGTCCAGGCATTTCTGGCTTCACTCCCAGAGGCAACTGGGGCATGTCACTGGCCTATGTCCCAGTGAGCTGGCTGGCCCCGGTGGAGTCCTGGCTTTCCCTGTAGCCATCTTCTTGAGGACTGGTGCTCCATCCTGCCTCTCTTTGCTCTTTCTGCAGAACTTGGGCTCTTCTGATTCCTCCAGACACCCCAGGAGTGTCCAATTCCCACCTCTAACCTTGCCAATTTTACCTCTGGCTCTCCTCCCTGCTTCCCATAATTGTGTCCCATGACCCCATCTCCTGTATCCCAGCATCTGCTGTATCCCAGCATCTGCTGTATCCCAGCACCTCCTGTATCCCAGCATCTGCTGTATCCCAGCATCTCCTGTATCCCAGCACAGTCTGTGTCCTGACATCTCCTGTCTTGGTATGCTCATGGCTCTTCTAACTTGCATCTCATTTCCTACCCAGGCTTCCTTTCATTTCCTCTCCCTGTCTTCTGTTCTCCCTGAAAACTCAGGCTGCTGCAAGGGACAGAGGAGCACCCACCCCTTCCACATTTACCCAGAAACCAAGAATGTGGCTTCACTTAGGGAGGGGGAGCCTTTGTGGGCATAATCAAGGTACAGATCTCAAGATGCGGTTATCCTCTTGGGTTACAGCAGACCCTGAATCTGGCGTCTGGAAGAAGGCCACGTGGAGACAGGCGTGGGTAGTCACAAGGTAAAAGTTGGGGCCAATCCTGTCCGATAGCCTCCTCCAGTGAGTCACCATTGTGACCTTGGGGTTCTGGCCTCAGCTCTCAGGATATCTGCTGTCATCTGCTGTCTGATGTGCAGCTTTGCCTTGGCTAGTACTGCTGGGCAAACAACCCTGAGGTCCCATCCCACAGCTCCCAGCTCCCTGGTATCTGGTCAGTTCCCAGTCGTCTGCCTGCCTGGGCCATCCTGCTCAGTGCCCTCTGGAAGCTGGCTTCATTCTGCAGCCTGCCTCCCAGCAGACATCTCATCTCTCGCTGAAGAGAGACAAGGCACTGAAATATGAATTTCAATTTCCTTCTCTCTACCACAGGTGTGCGCCTCACACCTCAGCGCAGCTCTCTGCAACCAAGACTTTTATTCTCATCTTGTCAGATAACGTTCCTTCTCTTGCTGCTCCCCCTCCCTCACCCCACCCCAGCACTTGAATCCCTAACCCTAACCCTAACCCTCTGCCCCAGTGCTTCCTGGATCTAGCCTGGGCTATTGATGGGCACCCGGCGGGCGGCCACAGTCAGGCCATCTTTCTTCTGGGAGCCTGCTTGTCTCTCAGGTGGGATGCTGGCAGCTTCCTGCTCCTTACAGGAGCTGAGTTTCTCCTCTCCTGAGTGTCTGTAGCTCACCACTGCCCCTTGTGTCTCTTCTGAAATTACTTTTGGGTATCTGCTTCCTCTTCCAAAACAATGTGAGTTTCGTTAAGAAAATTAACTTCTGCAGTCATGACCCATACCTTCCCCAGCATGGGAAGCTCAGAGTTCAAATGACACGGCAGCTTTGCAGACAGAAGCAATTGAATAGGTGGGAAAGGTCAATGGATAGATAGGTTAGTGGGTAGAAGACGGATAGATGGATGGAAGGGTAGATGAACTGATGATTGGATATAGAAATGGATGAACAGATAGATAAGTGGGTAGGCAGATAAACTGCTGAGTATGTGGGTAGATGGATGGATGGTGTGTGGATGGATGGATAGGTGGGTAGATAGACTGATGAGTGAATGCTCATTTCCAGCTGAGGTGTTCATCCTGAGCCTATGACTCGTAGAACGTGCATGGATTTCTATTCTAGCTGACTGAGGACGTTGGCTCCAGGCTGCCCCTTTGGTATCCCCTGAAGTTTTACTATTCTGTCAATCATTGGCCACGTGTTCAAGTAGGAAAATATCAACATCAAATCTCCTGTTTAAGACTTCAAGCCACACTCAAATCCAAGCCTTTCCCACACCATCCCCACGCCTTCCTGCTGTGAGATGGTCTTTCTGTATGCTGTAAATATGTGTTGCTCTCATTGGTTGATAAATAAAGCTGTTTGGGCCAATAGTCAGGGAGAATAAGGATAAGTGGTACATTTAAACCAAAGGCGGAAATGGAGAAGGGCAGAGGCGAGGCACACACTCTGAATCCCTCTGAGAAACAAGATGTGAAAAGACTGGTAAGTGATAGGCCACGTGGTGGCACACAGATTAATAGAAATGGGTTAATTTAAATGTAAGAACTAGCTAGTAGTAAGTCTGAGTCATCACCCAAACATTTATAATTAATATAAGCCTCTGAGTGGTTATTTGGGAATAGGTGGGCAGGAGAGATTTGTCTGTTTATACTTCCCCCACCCCATCCCCCTGCCTCCCCATAGGTGACAGTCCTCCTCTGCAATGCTGACCAAGGGCCTGTACTTCTTGAGAGCTCCCTCGCAGGTGGCAGCTTTGGGGACAATAGCATATTCGGCAGGCCAGCCTCTCCTTACCTCGGCTGCCACACTGTGGCGTCACTGAGTGCTTGTCATATGTCTCACCCCTTTACTGCAGTGAGGTGAACTAGTATAGTACATACAAGCGTGTGCCACTCCGCTACAGTCCACTGAACACGGGTGATAAGACCTGCAGTACTTGTGTGAGTGAATGGGTACATGCAAGTGTGTCACTACGCTACAGACCACTGAGACCACGGACTACTTTCTCCACCACAGTTTGAAATAAGAGAGTCCAGGCCCTACTCACGGGTTCCACCCAAGATCAGCAGGGTTGATGTAGAGTATGCCAGCCCTGGAGACTGTGGCTGGGGTGGCTGTTCTTAGGTGGCTAATCTCGAACACCAGCCTCATGGTGCGATTCAAGGGGATTCGTTCATTGCTGGCCAAGGTGAGGACCTGGGGTGGGGAGCAAGCCCACTGGTCAGTGGCATTCCCTAAGCAAGGGGCCACTGATGAAGGCACACATGGCCATACTGAACCTGTATCTCTTAGCTCTCCTTGCCTTCAGCCCCCTGCATGCCTGCCTGGCTCCCAGCCAACACAGACATCTCTTCCAAACCACCTTTCTGCTACAGGGATCCTTCTGTCTTCTACCCAATTGAAGAGTCTGTTTTTAAGACAGGGTCTTGCCATGCAGCCCAGGCAAGTCTTGAACTCATGACCCTCCTGCCTCACTCCCTGGTGCTGAGAGGAATCGTTTTCTCAAGCTGCTTCTAGACGATTCTGAAGGCCATCTCTGATTCCCCTTTCTATGATGTGTGAGTTGGAGAATGAGCCCCGAGCTTTAATCCAGCCCACACAGAGGCAGAAATTTAGGCAGGTTCAGGAGTGCACGGGTCTGCGTCCTCCATGGAGACTGCCTTGTGGCAGGTGCTGTCTGTGGTTCATGGCTTTCTGTGTGGGCTTCTGGAAAGATTCCCTCCCAGCCACCCTGCCCCGGCCTTCTACCCCCAGAACTGTGCGTCCACTGCATACTGCCTGCGAGTTCTCATGCTGCCTCTTCTCATGGCAGTGACTGGGGGTTCAGCTTGGAATCCAGGGTCACGTACCTTGTTGTCATCCATGACTGTGTTGAGGGATTCAATCCACATAGGATCTATGTCTCCATCCAGGACAATCCACTTGGGACCATCGTGGGTGATGTTGGCCAGGTCTCTCATGATGGTTGAGAACAGACCTGTGGGGAGGCAGGCTATTGATGCTCATGGCCACATCTGAGGGGCTAGACGGCGTGCCAGACATTCTGGGGCCTTCACCCCCTTCATGCCCAGCGGGATCTTACTTTCTCAGAGGTGGCAGGTCCCCACTTAAAGGGACAACAGTGGTCCTCTTGCTCTCCATGGTACTGCCTTCAGCCATGACCTTGCTTTCTTCTGGCCTTCCCACCCCTTCCCACCACCACCCCCCCCCTTCTGAGGCTCCTGTTGACAACAGCCCGTCCTTCACCTCCAGAGGGGCCTCCTTGCCACACTAAGCCCAGAACCACCTGTGGGCCCCAGTCAGCTCCAGCCCCTCTTCCTGCTTGCCCTGAGCGCCCCAGCACTGGCTGGCTCCATTAGCTCCTCTGCAGTGGCATGGACTTGCACAGTCTGTGACTCCTCGCAGGGAGTGTACTCAGGCAGCAGGCGGGGGTCTCAGAAAGTCTTACTGCACTGACCACAGTGCCTGTCCCAGAGGGGATCCCTCACACCCCACCCCACCTACCATCTTTCCACTCCCTAGTCGCCGGGTTGATGATACCAAAGAGCTCATCACAGGTGACGGCCTTTGGATCCAAGTCCACTGCCACAGGTTTCCTCTTCAGGTTCTGGTAGGTCTTGTTGAGGGATTTGAGGACCTGACAAAGGTGGGGATCATTAACTGAAGTCAGTGCCCACAGCAGCTGTCCCTGAGCCTGGCACACAGTCCAGGGCATGAGGCAGCCCTCTCTGCAGCTCCAGCTGTGTTTGTGAAGGGGCAAGTAGGGGTCCCTGAGTCTGTGTCCCCGGACATAGGTGCTGGCTGGGTGATGGGAGCTGACTTCAGCCTACTGATCTCAGAGAGAGAGGCTGAGGGTATTCTAGCACCCAGAAAGGTACACGAGTCCATTCTCACTGTACAAGTAATACAATGAGAACAAAAACAAAGCAAACAAACAAACAGAAAAAAAAAAAAACAAGGAAGGAAACCATTCATTTTTTTTTCCTCTGAGAAACAGGCTTTAAGGACACTCGGATAGTGTGTGTGTATGTGTATGCATGCATACATGTAGAGGTCACAGGTTCACCTTGTGTGCCACCTTCAGGAATACCACCAACTTCCTTATGAGACAGGGTCTCTCGCTGTGCCTCAGTTTACCAACTAGGCTAGCTAGGGCCAGTGGCCAGCAAGCCCTGGGGATTCTCCTGTCTCCTCACCAACAGTGGAATTAGAAGCACAGGCCTCCATGCTTGGCTTTTTATGTGGTTCTGGAGACTGAGTCTCTGTGCTTATAAGGTAAGTACTGTATCAACTGAGCTATCCCTGGGCCCCTCTGTCTTCAGAAATGGATCTTGTTAGGAACCTAAGCGGCCTGCCCTGGAGGCATCTGACCAGACGCTTGGCAATGCTGGAAGACAGGAGTATTGGGTAGGGACCTCGGGGAGGCTGTGATGGGGGCCTGGGGAGGCTGTGATGGGGTCTGGGGAGGCTGTGATGGGGGCCTGGGGAGGCCGGTGATGGGGGTCTGGGGAGGCTGTGATGGGGGCCTGGGGAGGCCGGTGATGGGGGTCTGGGGAGGCTGTGATGGGGACCTGGGGAGGCCGGTGATGGGGGTCTGGGGAGGCCGGTGATGAGGGCACCGGCAGATGCGGGGACGTGCCTGGGATTTGCCGCTGCCGGCGTTCCCAATGACGAACACCGAGTGCCGGACCTGAAGCAGCTCTTCCAGTTGCACCACCTTCAGCACGAAGCTGTCCTCAGCCTGCAGCTTGAGCTCCACGATGCTCTGCTTGATGATCTGGGACACAGGGTGGGAGATGCCTTCGGTGTGGGTGAGCTTCCCAGAGTCGCTGTTAGTGTTATCAGAGCTCACACGGCTCCCCGAGCGAGCCTTCCAGGACTGGCTGGGGATCGGGAAGCAGTTCACGGCCCCAGAATTCTTGTAGCAAAGAGCAGGCTTCTCAGGATGGATGGAGGTGTGTGGGGGGGTGAGGGTGAGGATTACCTTCTCAAAATTCAGGTCTCGCTTCCGAGGCACGTCCAGAGCAGGGAAGAGATCCCCGATCAGCCCCATGAACACGGGCAAGTCATCGGTCACAATCTTGGGGATATTGAAGTCCCTCAGTGCCCTCATGAGCACCTGGTCCTCTGCCCGGGTGGGGTCCCCCCTCTTCAAGGAGCCGGCCACCACTAGCACAGACTTGATGGCCCGAAGGCCCCAGTCATAATGATCCTGTGAGAAGTGGGAACAGGGATGTGAATGCACCTTCCTATGGCAGCCAGATGGCACTGACAGGCTGAGTGGATCCCAGAGTTAGGGAGGGCAGAGACAGAAGTGTGGGTCCCCCGAGGCTCAGCCAGGATCCCCAGGAACTGGGAGAACATACCTGCTTTGAAAGCAGCTCTTTGCACAGGGTGTAGAGGGTGATGAACTTCCGGGCCAGCAGGCGGGCTTCTAGGAAGCCTTCGGCCACCAGCATGATCTCACAGATCAGCTCAAAGTCAGGCACCACCATAGCACAGGGCCTGGGGGAGGAGCAAGAGCTCGCTCTCTCTCCCCCTTCGGTTCCCCAGGCTTCTCAGCTGCCACCTGTCTCTCCTCACCTGGGCTGTGTGTCCCTGCCAGTTAACCTCCTGGGCACATGAAGCTGGGTTCCAGCCTCCCCGCATTGTCCCTCACACACCTGGCACTGGAAGCTCTGGGTCTCACACCTGCTCTGACTGGCTTTCCTCATAGAGTGCAGCAAGGGCCTAGTCTGGGGACTGTCCCCAGTTGGGGAGCACCAGAGATCTGATGAACCTTCCTGACTTCTTGCTACCCCTACCCTATCTTGGGAGCTAGCCTCAGCTCACTCTTTAACCCCAGACACCGCTAGGGCCCTTCCCCTTTCACCTAAATAAGGCCTTCAGGTTCTCCGGCAGCTCTGTGCGTCCAGCGTAGCCAGGATTCATGGTGATGAAGATGCCCACGGTGGGGATGAGGCTGATTATCTCACCCAGGAAGTTAAACTTCTTTTTCTTGGCCCGGATTGCGTCTTGGACACACTTTACCTAGACAGTTGGCATTCAGACACACACCAACATGGAACCATTTGTATGTGCTAATGTGCATGTGCATGTGTGTTGGTATGCACGGATGTGGAAGCCAGATGGCAATGGGTATCTTCCTCTATTGCATTACGCTTAGCTTTGAGACATGGGGTCTCTCACTAAATGTGGAGCCACCCACTGCTGGGACTGGCAGAGAGCCCCAGGGACCCTTCTATCTCCCCTGCCACAGCACCGGAATTACACATTTTGTTTGTGTTTTGAAACAGAGTTTCACTGTGCAGCCCAGGCTGGCCTCAAACTCACAGAGATCTGCCTACCTGTGCCTTCTGAGTTCTGGGATTAAAGATGTGTGCCAACTTTAAAAATATTCAAGTGTATGTTTGTGTCTTTATGTACATATGCTATACTGTCCGTGGAGGCCAGAAAAGGATATTGGATCCTTCAGAGCTGTGAGCCATCTGGCATGGGTACTGGGGACCAAACTAGGGTCCTCTGAAAGAAACAGGTACTCTTAACCCGCCAGCTGCCTCTCCAGTCCCTACACCTGGCCTTTTACATGAGTTCTAAGAATCGAGCTCAGGTATATAGGTTTGTGTGGTAAGCACTTTTGACTGGATTATTGCCCCCTCCCCATGTCCCCCTCTTTAGCTACAGAATCTGACAGCTGTGAATTAGCAATGGACTTCACACTGTCACTGTCTTTGACTCCTGCTGGTGATGTGTGCTGTGCTGCCCTCTGTGATTTTGTCATTCCTGGGTGTTATATAGTGGACCGTGTTGGAGGAGTTTCAGATATCTGATCTGCACTTGGGATTTTAGAGAAATCTACACAAGGCGGCTGCAAACCATAACATCACCACTTGAGGGAGCTCCAGGCTTGTGACTGAAATCTCTCAGCCATTGGGTCCTTTCCCAGCACACAGCTTGCTGGGCTGGCCTTGCTAGGTGCCGCTGTGTTACCATGGGGTTCCCATAGGACTCACACCTGGGCCGGACTAGAGGGCAAGAACCGGGAACATCTCCTGTGGCCAGAACCTTCTCAGCATCCTGTTCCCAGGTCTTTTGTGTCCATAAGCAAAACATGCCCCATGGAACATTCTAGGGTTTGCTCCCTGACCTTGGAGTGGGGCCGGAACGTTGGGTGTTTAGTCAAGACTGGCAGCCACTGGGGCAAACTCAACCAGCCTTTCTCAGATCGAGGAATGGGGAGCTGCTGAGAGCTCTGGAAGTGTGGTTCCTCTCTCCCTGCTCCACCCCTGCGAGGGTGATCAGGAACTCCACCTCCTTCATCCCCACTGGCTTTTCTTACTGGAATTCCAAGATTAGCAGCTGCTTTTGCACAAAGCACTGACTTCTCACTCAATGGACTGGCTGATGGATAAGGAACAGCAGGAGGAAGCTGGCTACCTGGGCCTTTGTCTGACTCCCTTTTCTTAGATTAATTCTCTTTGGTGGTCAACTTCTGTGCCAGGGGCAGCAGGTCTGAAGGACCAATGTCTTATGACAAGACTGGAAACCCTGTCTCCTGCACCCCTTCCTGCATAACCTTGGGGCTCTTGCTAGCACTTTCTCAACCGGCGCACCCCACCCTACCTTAGGACAAGAACACTGTCACTCGTGTTCCTGGTGTGATCACCTTCCTTTCTCATTTCCCGCCATTCCCTTTTCTGTCTGGGTTTGAGGCAAGTAGTGAGGCTCGGTTTGTTAGGACCTTAAAATAGGGCTTCCGGCCTAGGCCTCCACAGATGTGTCACAGGTTGATCTGGGACTGGAGGCCAGCCTCAGTTTCTCCAGCCTGCCGGACACCAGTGTCATGGCGTGGCTGTGCAGATGAGTTTAAAAGCCGGGGCATTGGCATAGCTACCTCCACCCCGTTTGAGGACCCTGCTCCTGCCTTGCCTTGGATTCTCTCCCGGCTGCTCGCCTGCGCCCTGCTAGGGCATTTTCCTGTCATACAGCCATGCTTTCTCCACCTGCTCCTGTCCTGTTAGTCACTCTCATGCCCCTCAAAGCCCAGCTCCACCTGATCTCTCAGGTTCAATGGTTTGGCCTGAAGCCACCTTCACATTGAATTTGGGCTTAGATAAGAGATCTTCTTTGCATGAGTATCTGGTGAAGGCACTGTAGCCAGACAGATGTGGAAAGACACTGTAACTTCATTCTGGACGCCCGCACGCGGCTGAGTCCAGGCCAATGGCACACAACCAGCTGCTCTAATCGTGGTCAAGTAGCCTCCTTATGTGGTGTGATGGTACATTCTGGGCCACTTTGGTTTAGCCTGCTGCCTGACTGTACAATCATAAAGGCAACAGAGAGCTGTAAAATATTCTCTCTTTCTCCCTTCCTCCCTCCCTCCATCCCTCCCTCCCTCCCTCCCTTCTTCCCTCCTTCTGCCCTCTTTGCTTTTCAAAACAAGCACTCAGTCTTTAGTCCTGGCTAACTAGTTTGTTACATAGACCTTCCTGGCTTCACATCATGTGGCAGAGATTATATTCCTGTGCTTCCATGCCCGACATAATTTTTTATGTTAGCACCCCCAAGCAGAATCAGTTATGCCTCCCCATCTCCTTGGCACAGGGGCTACCATCTCTGACTCTATTTCCTCTCTCTTCATAAACTACCTAGGGCCCCTAGGAACCGGGGCAGGGGTCCACGGCATCTTTGTGCCATCTCATCGTCCAGTGCCCAGCTGTTGGGGTGGACAGGCAGGAGGAGTCTCTGATACCATGAAAGCTGGGCAAACCTCAGGCCGCACATTGGCCCAGAGACCGAGCAGAAGGGCCTACCTGTACGGCAATCACAGACAAGACCTCCACTGAGATCCGGTTGAACTCATCAAAGCACCCCCAGGCTCCTGTTTGGGCTAGGCCTTTGTAGATGTTTCCACAGGACTACAAAAGGAAAGACATGTCAGGGGGAGGGAGTGGCTTCCAGAGGCAGGTTTGTGTCTTGGCACACTCATGTGGCAACTCGAGCCTGGAGACCTTTCATGCCTGACCCACATGGTCCCATCATGGACAGGGCTCAAACAGGAGCCTGGGGGAGCTTTGACGGGTTCAACCAGATCTCAGCCGCCTCCTTCCCCCCCTCCCCCCAGTTCTCATTTTATGCACACAGAAGAAGAGGAATCGTCCAAGGTGGGCTGGGGCCGTGAGCTCATGGTGGTTATTTCCTCATGAGTGTGACATTCTGTCCCCAGCAGGGTAATCAGCACACTCATGGAGTCCAAGCAGAAATCCCTTGTAGGGCCATCCAACCTCACTTTTCTAGGGCCCTCGAGAGAGGCATAATGGTATGATCATCAGTCAGCGGTGGTCATGGACAGTGTCTTCAGCTTCAGGATGGGACCCGTAGGCTGTGGGGCTCAGCCAAGGGGAGGGAGTCCCCTGCAGTCTGAGGCCCTCACCCCCCTCCCGTCACCTCTGTGGTCTGTGGCACTATGGGATTGTTGCCGCTGGGGTCTCTCCCCTCCTGTTTAGTACTCTGAGTAGACATGACCCCCAAGTTTCTGTGGTTGATGGGACAGGCCTCACATCTCGTTTCCTTCAGAGCCCCCCTGGATACTACTTTCACCCTAAACCCACACTGAACAAAAGTGGGCACTCACTCCTTATCTCTAATCATTAGGACAAGATTGGTCATGAGAGGGATCCCATGGTACTGAGATCTGTACCTCTGAAAAGGGGTACTGGCCGGGTATGCCTAGTCACTGCCTCACTGCCCACCCGTCCACCCGTTCTGTCTGTGGGTCTATCCATCCTCGGGTCCCAGGTAGACACATACCTTGTAGTCCATCTGCTCAGAGCAGTTGAAGACATACACCATGGTGCCCAGGGCTCTGCCCAGGTCCTTGGTTGTCTCTGTCTTGCCTGTGCCCGCAGGGCCCGCAGGGGCTCCACCCATGATCAGGTGGAGAGACTGTGTAAGTGTGATGTAGCACCTGCCGAGGACCTCCAGTCACCCGGGGCACTGTGACTCCGGGGCCCGCTCCACACTGTGCTTTACTCTGTTAAACGTGGGACTACTGTACTTGTTCAGGCTCCCCGTCCCCACACAGACCAAAAGGCAGAGAGCAGAAACACTGAGGAACAGGTGTGGTGCAGGCATGACCCTCCTGTGGGTTTGGGAGGACTGGGCCCTCTGGACTCATCAGACATGGTTCCTGGGCTGAGTGTGTTTAATTGTCCTGTAATTTACTCGATCCTCACATGCTCACGAGAATTCAGGTACCACTCTCTCCACTTTGTAGATTTCAGAGAGCTGAAGACATGGTCAGTGTCAGACCAAGGACTCAAAGCCTAAAGCCGGGCCCCTGCCTGGTGAATGGGCTGGATGTGGAGCCCAGGACCTCCTTACCCAGACCTAGGCTCGTCTGGCCTCAGAGCTGAGGGTGTGTGGCGTAGAGGGGTGGGTGTCAGGTCCTCACCTGTCTGTGAGTGGGGTGATGACCAGCCGCGGTGTGTTGCCCAGGTACTCGTAGGAGTATTGGATCTGGGCATCACAGATGTTGGCAAAACAGTGCTTCTTGTCCTCATCCCAACGGTGTCGGAGCTGAGACTGCCAGGTGAAGGCCTGGGAGCTCTCCACCTGCACAAGGCAGCAAGCCCAGGGCGTGTTGGCTCTGGGCCAGCTCCTGGGGGCCCCTCTCAATCCTACAGACAACTGTTACAATACCCCGGGCTGCAGCCTGCTGCAGATAGGAGCTTCTGGAGTTAGGTCCAGCCAGTAAAGTTACTTTACTCAGCAAAGTAAACCTGAGTTCAATCCCCAGAACCCATGTAACATAAAGGTGGCCAGTGTGATGGTGTGTGCTTGTGATCCCAGCTCTGGGGAGATGGAGGCAGGAGGACCCCTGGGGTTCCCTGGTTAGCGAGCCTCCAATATCTCCAAAAAGAAGGTAGATGGCCTGAGAAACCACCTCTCAGGCTGCCCTCTGACCTCCACAGAGGTATATATACATGCACATTCATCTGTACACACACAAAAGAATGGAAACTTCTGGAATCCTACTCACTTGACCTCTATGGAGTGTGAGAGTGTGCGTGTGTGCGTGTGTGCGTGTGTGCGTGTGTGCGTGTGTGCGTGTGTGCGTGTGTGCGTGTGTGTGTGTGTGTGTGTGTGTGTGTGTGTGTAGGACAGCAACTTCCCCAGCCTTCCTGGGAAGAGGGGATGGTAGAGACTGGAATCCTTGAGTGTGTGGCCAGCCCCAAACCCAGTTCCCAGCCCTCCGCAGCACCCCACCTCCCAGAGAGGGGTGTTCTTGCCTTGGCAGTGATCATTTTGGCCACCACATCTCGGGCGTGCACGTCGATGGTGCAGATGGTCATGATTTTCATCCTGTCTCCAGCGCTGAGATTTCCGATGAGCAGAGTGATAAGTGCATTCAGCTGGCTGATCTGCAGAAAGGCGCCTGTGCTGGGACCCTGCCTGGCAGCCATTACACTCAGGTGGCCATTGGGCTGGATGCCTGACTATGGGGGTCCACCCCCCACCAATGTGTGCTTAAGCTCACCAGCCCTTTTTACCAACAATGAAAAAATGAAAAAGTTTCTCTCCTCCCAGGTGGGGATACCACAGAGCCCCTTAGAATAAGGAGCATGTACATTCAGTAGAAACAGCTGCCTGTAAAGCTGGCACAATGGATCAAGTTACCCATGAGGAAGGTTCTGAAGCTACAAGAAAAGATGTTGACCATGGCCCGGGGAGATGGTGAGACAGTGCAGCCAGACAAGCGCTTTCTTTGCAAGCACAAGGACCTGAGTTTGATTCCTAGAGCCATACAAAGAGGCATGGCGGCACATGCTTGCAATCCCAGCCCTGAGGAGGCAGAGACAGAAGGATCCCTGGGACTCACTGGCCAGCTAGCTAGTTTGGCCTGGCCTAATGGGCAAGCTTCAGATCCTGACTCAAAAGTAAAGTGGACAGCTTCCTGAGGAACCACCCAAGGTTTACACACAACGCACGCACACACATTGTCAACACCCTGGAGAAGGGGCCTGGGCTATCTAGCTCTATGTCAATTTGATAGCAGAGTCATGTGAAAGAGAACCTCAACTGAGAAAATGTACCCACCAGATTAAGAGTAGCCTGTGGAGTGGCCTAATTAGTGATTGACATGAGAGGGTCCAGCCTGTGGTGGGTGGTGCCTCCCCTGGACTGGTTGTCCTGGGCTGGGCAAGCCTTGGGGGAGCAGTGTTTCTCTGTGGTCTCTGCATCAGCCCCTGCCCTGACTCCCTGGAAGATAGACTGCAAGCTGTAAACTAAGCCATTCCTCCCCAAGTTGCTTTTGGTTATGGTGGGGTTTTTGTTTCTTGTTTGTTTCTTTCAAGACAGAGTTTCTCTGTGTAACAGCCTTGTTGTCCTGGAATTCACTCTGTAGACCACGCTGGCCTCTAACTCACAGAGATCTGTCTGCCCTGCCTCCCTAGCGCTGGGACTACAGGTGTGCGCCACCGCCTGACTGGTCATGCTGTTTTATCACAGCAACAGATAACCTAATAAATACAAGGGGCTTCTGTTGGCTGCCCCCCCCGGCTCCCACACCTGCTTTTTGTTATAGTCTTTGATAGCGTTTTCATATCCTTCCTCCAGCCTTGCGAATGCCAGGCCCACTTCCGTCGTCCACCAGATCTGTGTGCATGTTAGCGCCACCTGAAAATAATGCAGGGCATGAGAAATTGTCCTTTATGGATCATGAGATGAGGTCATCATAGCTGGGCAGTGGTGGCCCATGCCTTTAAACCCAGCACTCAAGAGGCAGAGGTAGATGTATCCCTGAGTTTGAGGCTAGCCTGGTCTACAGAGTGAGTTTCAGGATAGCCAGGGCTGCATAGAAACCCCCACTCCCATCCCCACCTTCCCCCACAAAAAAGTAAAAGATGAGGTCATGAGGCTGGTCAGACAGCTCTGTGGTGAAGAGCACTGCTGCTCTTCCAGAGGACCTGGGTTTGATTCCCAGCACCCACATGGATATTCCCAACCATCTATAACTCCAGTTCCCGGAGACCTGATGTCTTCTCTGGCCTCCACAGGTACTGCACACAAGTGGTACAGTTAACATATGTACACGCAGGGCAAAACATCCATACTCATAAAATAAAGATAAAGGGAAAAGAATTCTTAAAAGACCTCAGGGCAAGCAGCTAAACCCATTCCCAGCAGACAGAGGGTAACTTGAAGGTCCCATGGAGCTGCACTGCAGTGGGCCCCATCCATGTCAGACCTGAGCAGGGTAGTCAAAGATCCACTGTTCCCTTGGCTTCTCCTCATAAGTCACTACAGCTTCTGGAATTTCGTGACGCAATGTGGCACACATTCGGTCCAGCACCCGATTCAGCCACACTTCCACCTGGGGAAAGACCTCACATTGACCTTGCAGGCCACCCCTCTTCCCCCCACCCCCGTCTCATTGTGATTTGAGGCAGGCAAGCATAGAGAGCAGCCCAAGACCCTGCCTGCGTTGGCCTTCAACTCCTCTAAGCAGAATCACCAGTCACTCTGATTTATGGCTAGCTGGTGACATCCTTCCTGTGATGAAATGTATCCTGCATCTAGAAGTGGTGCATCAGTCCAGTGTGGACCAGTTTTGAGTGTGTGGGAAGTGTGACAGAATGTGTCCTCTTGGTCAACTTTTAGGGAAAATCCCCCATGAGCCATTTCATGGATTTGCATGACTGGGCATGGACATGATCAAAATCAGGGCTAAGAAAAAGGATGTGTGCAGTGAACAGTAGCCTACAGGACTCAAGCCTGTCAATCAAAGCAGAAAACCACTCCCATCTAACAAGTCATTTTTCTCCACTGGATCCATAAAAGAGAATGTTGGGATACAGCCAGTGTTCTGGGCCACCCATCTCAGTGTCCGCTGCCCTTGCCAGGAATCTACTCTACACCCACCCGCGCACACACACACACATACACATACCCCGGGTGCATCACTACTTATATGGGCTTCTTCAACTCTTTGAACAAGACACCAAGAACTTGGAAGTTTGGGCCAGGCAGTGACCACCAATAACATATATTTGTTAGGGCCAAATGTGAAGCTAGCTCCTGAAGCCCCTGACTCCAGGAAACAGGAGACGCAGGCTGTAAGCTGTCTTCTGGAACTCCCCCACTCTTGTGTGAGTTTCTGATTTGCCTCTTGTCACATTTTCACTCAGGCTAATGGCCAAATCATTTCAGTGGCTGGCTGGGTCAGAGGTTGGACAGTGAGTCGGGGCGGGGGAGGCACTCGGAAATTTGCAGTCAGCAGAATCAGGCAGCTCAAGTGTGGGTGGCATGCTTGCTGGGAAGAACCAGGACCCCAAGATTTCTCTGAACCCACTGAAGCGCCATGGCCACTTCCTGTGCACAGGGGCTAGAAACTGGCATTTCAGATGGCATAGCACATGACCATTCAAAGTACAACCCTAACAGTTCAATGACATCTCATCCCTCTTTCTTCCCTCATGTGGTACACATGCCACACACTGTAGGAAGGCTGTTTTGTAGATTCTATAACAAAGTCTCTGAGTTGGGCCGGGGTGGGGGTGGGGGGTTGGGGGTTGGGGGGAATGACTCAGCAGATAAATGTGTTTGCTGCCAAGTCTGGCAACATGAGTTCAATCCCCGAGGCCAACATGATGGAAGACGGGAACTGTCTCCTGAAAAGCTGGTCTCTGCCCCTGACTTGCACACCATGACACATACACTCCTCCACACACACAAATACATTTATAAATCAGATAAAAAAGAGGTCCCCAAGCATTTCCTTGAGAGGTAGATGTGAGAGATATAGGCTGTCCCCTCCGTCGAGGCTCACCTGACCTGAGAGGTCACACTCCTTATCAAAGTCCACAAACTCATCCTCTTTACTGTACATTCCCAGCCCAAACTTGAGCGGCTTTCCCTCGGTGTCCAGGCGGAACTTGAGCTTACACAGACTGTCGAAGAGTTTGGACAGGTGCCGGCTCACCTAGGGAAGGACCCTGGGGTTGCTGAGGGCTCCGGGTTCCCTCCGGTGCGTCTGAGCCCTTTCTAGCCTCTCTCTTTGATTTTGGGAATATTTGTCTCATCTTTGACGTTAACTGAGCATGGCTCAGGCAACCATGGCCTTGGGCAGGACACAGCTACCAGAGCCTCTCTGGAGGTTCTGGGCACGTCCCCTCCTCCATCCTAGCCCATCGTTCTATTATTGAAATGAAATGCGACCATTTCTCTCCCTTAGTTCACTATCATCTCTTCCTGAGGAGCCCCGGGAAGTGTCCTCCTACATTCCCAGGGCATGGATTAGGGCAAAGCTTATGAGGGTCACACAGACAAGAGTTCTGTGTGTCTTTCAGGTGCCCATGAAGTCCCCCAACTTGTCACCCATTCCATAGAAGGAAAATAAGCAGAGATGGGCCAGCTGACTGGCCCAAAGCCACACTGTGTGCAGAGTGGATGGTGTGTATGTCCTAGGTACAGGGGTTAGCACAGCTGGGGCCCTGTCTACCTCCACAGGGTCATTTCCATTGGAGAGAATGTCCAGCAGGTCAGCAGAGGACACAAAATAGAACCTTGGGAAAGCCAGTCTCTTTGTTTCCAAATATTCAGCCAGTGCCTTTTCACACACAGCCAAGCTAAAAGGAAGGAAGGAGAAGGGGCCGGTCGGTCCTTTTCTGCAGAGCTTTTGGCCTGCCCGTCCTCAGATTCTGGAAGGCATTCAGCCTTTTCTCCACAGACCTAGATGAACTCAGAAACTCTAACCAGTAGCCCAGCTCTGATCACACATGGGGCTCCTTCCTAGTCCACCTCAGGAACAGACTGTTATTAGCCTGTGACCTGTGTCTTTGCACAGCAAGTGCCATGTGACTGTGTGTCATGGGGTGGGGACCCACCTCTTTTTCAGTGTCTCCAGTTTGTCATAGAGACCTGGTTTGTTGGTGGCTTCCACCACATTTGGCGTTTTCACAGCATCGGCCATCAGGGCCTGGCAGGAGAAGGGGACAACAGAAATGTTGGGAGTCCGTCTGGTGCATGGTAGCCATTTCTGGGAACACACAGTGGCTCGGCTGAGCTCACCTTGAACTCCTGGTCGATGCTGTCGAAGCGCTTAGAATCCTCTGGTAGCTGGGCTCTGATGTCTTCTGAGCCAATGAAGATGCTCTCCAGGTGGCTCCAGGTCCTTTGGACCTCAAACCAGATGGAGATGACAGAGTCTGCAGTGGACAGCTTCTGCTGCCAGCTGGTCACCTCCTTCAGGAAGTGGGACAGGTACTTGGACATCATCAGGTTCTGCAGCTGTACCTGATTGTCTTCCAGGGTCTCAACCAGCATCTCATCTGACTTGAGCATCATGGTGCCTGTTCGAGGGTGTGGTTCATGCTCAAACTCCATAGTGGTCCAGGTGCTGTCCAGGGTTTTCAGCACCTTCCAGGGGGACAGAAACAGGGAATGTTTTGAATGTAAAATGACACCCACAGGCTCATGTGTCTTATGTACCTAGTGCCACAGTTTGGGAGGGCTATATGTGGCCTGCAGGAGATACGGCCTCGCTGGAGGAGGCGGAGCACTCAATGTTTCATTTGCTGCTCCATTGTGGTTCACTTCACTTGGGATCCACTGTGACCAGGAGCTTCCAGGGCCTGCTGCCAAGCTTTCTTCCCCCATGAGGGGCTGTACCCCACCCCCACCCCCGACATAAGCCAGAATAAACCCTTCCTTCCTTAAAGAGCTCATCAGTCACTTTGTTGTGAGAAAAACAGCTGTGAGAAAAGAAAATAGCTAATTCCCTAGCATCGAGCTCAGGAACGCTCAGAGCTCCTGACTTGGAACAGAGCTGGGGGTGCACACTGACTTTGAGTTGAAGGCATTTTGAATGGCAGGTGTTAAGTTCATGCCGACCTTCATCCTATTGAGGGGTTTTGCCTTCCTATGCAGCCTCAGCCAGCCTCCAACTCACAGAGATTCACCTGCCTGTCTTCTGAGTGCTGGGATTAAAGGCGTGTGTCACCATGCCCAGCTACTTATGTATGTATACGTGAGTGTGCACCTGTGTGTGTGTGTTTGTGTGCTGGGTGCTCATGGGGGGCAGAAGAGAGGGCATTGGATCCCTTGGAGCTGAGTCATAGATAGCTGTGAACCACCTGCTATGAGCCATGAGATCTGTACTCTGGTCCTCTGATAGAGCTGCAGACACTCTTAACTGTTGAACTGGCTGTGCAAACTCCATTCTCTTTCATAGATCAGGGGGTCCATTTCTGGGTGAGTGACCTCTCTGGAGCCTCTTCAACATGTACTGTTATATGCTTGAGGGAAAATAGCCAGAAATGGGGCTATTGGAAGATACTGAGCTCAGCAGGTATTGGATGATTTCTTTCTGTCTTGAGCTCTTGAGGGAAGGCTGTTAGACCTCTCAAAGCCAGAGGCTGTCTGAGGTCAGCCCCTCACAGTCACTGAGCATACCAGACGTTCCCAGAATCCTTTGGGGAGAAGAGCACAAGACAGCAATGGTGCCTACCTTCTCCATCCCCGATTCCTTTACGGCCTTATCCACAATGTTGCGGACCTCGTCTTCATACTTGTGGAGGTTCAGCTGTAGCAGGTCTGCTAGGGTGATCTCCTCTGACATTTCAAACTTCACCTAGGGGAGAAATCAGGTCTGCTTCATATGAGGCCAGGTGTAGTGCAGCAGAAGGAAACAGGCCTCTCAGAGGAGCCTGCTCATGGGGCTGAACTTTGATCTGTGACTCAGGCTGAAGGCAGAAGTTTCTGTCCCCCCAGCAACTCCCAAATACCCAGCACCTGTTCCCAAATTACCACACAGAGGCTTATATTAATCATAAATACTCAGCCAGTAGCTCAAGCTTATTACTAACTAGCTCTTACATTTAAATTAAGCCATAATTCCTATCTATGCTTAGCCATGTGGTTTGGTATTTTTTTCTCAGTACAGCATTCTCTGTCATCTTGCTTCTTGCGCATCTACCCAGCATTCTTAGTCTGCTTGCCCCACCTGTACTTCCTGCCTGGCTACTGGCCAATCAGTGTTTAGTTAAGCTAATCCGAATGACAACCTTTGTAGTGTACAGGAGGATTATTCAAGAGCACATGGCTCTGTCAGGGAAGCTGCCCACACTTTCAGAGCAGCCCAGGGACAAGTCCATCCTGCACAGAGCTTCTGGGGAAGTTGTTCATTCTCCACTAACAAGACAATATGCCGCTGCCCCCCCCCCCCACTGCTATGGTTTGAATCTTTGGGGACATCCCAAAACCCATGTGTTAAAGGCTTAGTTTTCAGCCCAAGGTGCTACAGATAAACGGTGGGGCACTAGGAGATGGGGTCTAGCAGAGGGAAGTGAGGCTGTTACAGGGATGTCCTTGAAGGGACACACAAACACTGGTGCCTTCCTCTTTTGCTGCTTCCTGGCCACAGGAGGTGAGCAGCTCTGCCTGTCCTCTCTCTGTGGATGACTCACCACAGTCCCAGATGCCAGACTGAGAGACTGTAAAGAGAGCCTCAGACTGTGAATCAAAGTAAACCTGGGTCCTTTTATGTTGACGGCCTCAGGTGCTTTGCCACAGGGACAGGACACTAACACATCTACCCCATCTCTTGCCCACTCTCACGTACCTAAGTTCACATTATCACAACCACAAAGGCAGGTTTCTGAACATGGCTTGTGAGCCGAGCAATGACCAGCTCATCCACAGATGGATCTGACACCTGTCAATCACGTTTAGGGAAGTACCCACCACACCCCACTATACCCTTAGGCATTCCTTTCATCTTCCAGTGGGAAATTTTATTCTTACTGATTTTTTTTTTTTTGAGATAGTATCTTACTACACAACACAGGCAAGCCTTGATTCTTATTCCTTTTGCCTCAGTCTCTCTGGTGCTGAGATTGCTGGCACATGCCACTTTCCTGACTCAGTAGGACATCGGAGTTCCTTGTCAGAGTCCCAGGGCTCTCTCCCAGCATGCTTGGGAAAATTAAGGTGTTAGAGCCCTAGAGACACCCCCGTGGGAGCAGGAACGCATTCTGAAACCTGGATGTGCCCTTTCTAGGAGGGTTCCTGGAAGGACTGCTGGGCCCTAGTGGAGGAATGTAGGTTTTGGCTCCATACTGTGCTTCCTGCCCATGCTTCTTCCATCCACCTGGCTCCACTCCACCCCAGTGTCCTTGTCCTTGTGTCTGATGGCTGGAGACTGAAGCCCAGGCAAGGCCGTGCCCAGCGCCTTTCTCCCTCTGCTCTCGTTAGATTTGGTTTTCTCTTCTAGGCTCTGTGAGTCACCAGAGCCACACACCTGTCATTGCAATACAGTGACGATGGCTGGGATGACTCACCCCTAACCACTCTACTGAAGGCTACCGAGGAGACACTTGAAAAAGTCTCTGTCCTTGGTTGTTTGCCTCAAAGCAGAACATAAGTTTATCAAGGGTCCCTGGGCAATTCCCAAGGTGACTCTAGATCTCCCTGTCCTAGCAAAGTCACTAAAACAGTCTATAGAAGGCACAGGCTATAGTTTACACTACCCCCTCCCCCCCAAACCTGGGAGCCTCCCACACCCTCCAGTCTGTGAGCCACAGTGCTGCATTGTCTCCAAGGTTCTGAGCTCTGTGGGCAGTGTGCATGCTCACAAACTCCTGATGTACCTTGTATTAGTTTAAAAGAAAATGGCCCCCAAAGGGCATGGCATTATTAGGAGGTGTGGCTTTATTGGAGTAGGTGTGGCCTTACTGGAGGAAGTGTGTCACTGTGGAGGTGAGCTTTGAGGTCTCATATATGCTCAAGCTACGCCCAGTGTCTCAGTTCACTTCCTGTTACCTACACATCAAGATGTGAAACTCTCGGCTCCTTCTCCAACACCGTCTGCCTGCACGCTGCCATGTCCCACCACGATGATAATGGACTGCACTGTAAGCCACCCCAATTAAATATTTTCCTTTGTAAGAGTTGCCAAGGTCATGGTGTCTCTTTTCAGCAATAGAAATCCTAAGATATACCCCCAAGAGGTGACTTCTGTCAGGGCAATGAACAAGGCTCAGTCAGCCAGCCTGAGGTGGGCCGAGGGAAAAGAGGACATTCATCCCCCATTCATCCCCTCCCCTCTCCTATAAGCACATTCTTTCACTGTTGCCTGGAGGGCAAGGCAGGGTAAGGTTTCTGTCTGAGCACTGCTGGCCTGTAGTCATGTAGAGCAGCTACTGGGTAGTTTTCTTACTGTTGGCAGATGGAGGGTGAGCACTGCCTGCTTCTATGGATGCTAAGACCAGCACTGATGCCTAGGGGATATCCCTGGAAATTCCGAGGTGCTGGGAATTGAACTCGGATACGGAAAGATGTCAGAGGAACAGTTCAATGTCCGCAGCTCTTCCTGTGCCATATGGACATTCAATGACAATTAGAGCTGACTGTGTAATTTTTCAGAGCCTGGTGTGAAATGAACACATGAGGCCTCGGGAGATGATTGAGTTTCAAGGTCATGGCAGCAAATACCAACCTTCGAGACAAGGTGTGCTCACTAGTGCAATAGTGGCACAGCTGCTGTGGCTAACCAACCACATTTTGATAGGATTTGAGGCCGACTCCACAGGGGGAGACTTATGCCTGTCGTTGTGGATCAGGTCAGAAGTCTGAGGATGGGGAGATCATAGGCCACAGGGGGAATAAACTTGGTTGTCTTGCTAAACGGACAGTGTTTGCTGCCTTCTAGATATTTATGATTATATCCAGAGACGATAAAGCCAGAGGAGCTTCTGTGTGTAGTGAGCAGGCGTTAGCGTGGTGATTCAGGGATCATCAAAGCACTGAGAAGGGATGATGGTTGAAGGCTCAGTCTAAATGGACTGTGTTCATCATGCCCTCCAAAGCTCACAGGACATAAAGGGAGAGGGCCTGAGGGAATGTAAAGACTGGGAGACGGGCAGGACTGCTGTCAGTCTTCTCCATGGGACATGGCTACTGAGCCCGTGAATCCTGCCTAAGACTTGTACAAGATCAAGCTAGTACAGATTCTGGCACCATGGGGGAGGTGGGCCATAGAGCCCCATGGCAATTGATGACTGATTGTGGAAGTAGAGTCATTTTCTTCAGGGGGTGTGGCCACTGCTAAGTTACCTTTGCTCTAGTTAAATAACCCCACACCCATGCTCAGGGAAGCACCTCTAAACTCCGTGAGCTACAATGAAAAAAGAAGCAAACATAAAGAGAGAAAAATAAGAGGTATGCTTGGGAAGAAGAATGGGTTCTGTGGGAGTAGGGGCAGTGAGGGATAGTTAAAGCGGGGGGGGGGGGGAATGAAAATGACCAAAATACATGAGGGTGAGGAATTTAAAAACAGAGATACCAGCAGAGTGGAAGGCAAGCATGCCCCCTCCCCTGCTTCCCCACTGAGCTCTGAGCCCAGATTACCTAAACGGCCCACACCTGGCTTTGTCAGCCTTGTGCACCGACACCCCACTTACACCCCTCAGGCAGCTCAGACCAGCTCAACTCTTCAGCACCCATGCCTCCCTCTGCCCCACCTCAAGCCGAGGTACCTGGGTGGCCTGCATAAGCTGCTGCCAGTGGCGATCTCGGATGGCAGGGTTCTGCAGCTCACTCACAGCACGCAGGGATGTGATCATGTTCTTCACCGTGTTGTCCAGCCCCACAAAGGCATCCCAGGTTTTCATCTCCTTGTCCAGAGACCTCACATCTTTGGCAAACTTCTTGCAGTCGATGTCCATCTGCTCCACATTGATGTCCTTCCATTTGGTTGTCTTCCAGTCGTCAATACTGGTGTTGACCTGCAGCGAGAGCATCCTGTCTCCTCCCAGCCTCCCTCAGCATCCCCGCTCCGGCTGCTGTTGCACAGTTGTGGGAATGTAAGACATGATATACTGTCTTTGATGTTTTTTAAAAAAGACAAACTCCATTTAAAAAGTTGGAAGAAATGGGCTCAGTAGAAATTCAAATTTCTCCAGGATTCTTGAAATCAAAACTCATGTCTGCAGTTGTCCTAAGTGCTCACTGTTGTGGCTACTATCGGCTGCTTCAAACCCGTCAATCCTGTGAGAACCTGAGGCTGAGCTCTGACCACTCAGGACCCCTTGCATTACAGAGAAAATCTAAGCAGGACCTGACCTGACCCTGCCAGGTATGCTGAATGTTACCTGGCTCCCGCCCCTTATGCCTTGATCAAACACTTTGGATTGTGTAGTCATTTTCGAGGGACCACAGACCCTTTTCTTACATCAACAGTATCCAGCGGGGTGGGGGGGCATTTAGAATGAAAAGCAGACTTCCATAAAAAGAGCGAACCAACACCTGCAATAATAGCCACCGTTTAAAGGATGAACAGCTAAGATGTACATTGGCAAAACCCTGTGCTGGGCCTTGCTGGTAACTTGCAGGATTTTGTCCCCTCTCCTTTTGTGAATGACCACGAACTTGCTTTGGCCAGGACAGGCCAGGACTTCAGGAGCCCCGATTGCCACTACTTGGCTCCGCATGCTCTCTGCCTGCCTTGTCAATCACACTAATTCACAGCCTGGAATACTGAGCTTACCTTTGACAGACAGCAAAAGCGTGAGAGATACATTGTTTTAATTGTTGCTGTTCAATGTTTGGGGTGCTCGTTACTGCATGATTACCTAGCTCATCCTGACTAGTAAGAAGATCATAGGAACAACTTCATTTCTGACAATAAGGAAAATAATGGCCAAACCACCTGAAAAAAACAAAAATTCTACCAAGAACAGAACCAGGAGATGCTGAAAGCCTGTGCCCTTCCATCCAGGATGTACGAAAAAACCAACCAACAAACAAAAAAACCAAAGGCTGAAAGCTGGAAGCCACCAGTTACCAACAGGTGCTGGAGGAGGAGGAAGGGCCTGGACTTGGCAAGAATGCATGTCCCAGAAAGACCCCATGCCTGCAGGATGTGCATCTGAAGGAGGAAACCCGACACCTTTGCCTAAACAGGACTCCATGATCCTGCCTCTCAGGCAGGTCTGAGCCTGTCCTGCATCTCGTCATCATACATGTCCTGGCTGACTGGTTTTCAATGCCTTTCCCCGAGCCTTCCTGCCTGCTCATGAATTTGGCATCTCCTGGTCCAGGCTCCCTTTAGTGACTTCTGTTAAGGAAGCTGCTGCCCATATCTGATACCAAGTCTGCATGAATTTTGGTCTCCCCAGGTCTGAATGCTAAGATCATTGCCTTTGAGCCTCTGGGTGGTGTTTTTCCATGGCGGCTCTGGCTAGCTTGGAACCGACTGTGTAGGCCATGCTGACCATCTTAAACTTCCTGCTGTTTCTGTCTTCCTGGTGCTAGGGTTGCTGACTTTCATTCCCAGAGCATTCCTTACTGTCTTCCGGAGGTGGTGATTGTACTCAGGAACTCACAGCCCATGAGAACCATGTGAGACTTGGTTTTTCAACAATCTATCACAGACCATGAGGGGCTCACAAGACATCACACCTCTTCTGAGGTGGCTGGGGGGGCCATATTCTTTAGTGGTGTAGCTACTGATAAATTGCCCTTGCTGGGGTAGATAACCTCATACCTATGCTTGGGCAAGCAACCCAAATTACCAAAACAAACAAAAGTCTTATTGACATGAATGGATTTGAGGGAGTCAGAAGGAAGAGATGTTGGGCAGGAGGGAGGCAGTCCATGGAGGGAGGTGATACTGCGTAGAGCAAAGGCCAACTGTAAGGGCCTCTGGGAAGTGGCCCCAGCTGGGGTCCTTTGGGAAGCTGCTGCCACTGCATTCTTATAACCAGAGGTCCCCTCTTGGTGCTGTGACAGCTGTCTGTAGAGTCCCACCCCCATCCCACAAGGCTTGGCCTGCCTTACCATCACGATCATGTCCCAGAGTTCCTTCAGCAGGCGGACCTCCCTGTGGCAGGTCTTCAGCTGCTTGTAGTCTGGCACCGTGACCTCAAACAGGCTGGCGGACTTACACAGCGCTTCCATGATGCCCTCCATGGCCGAAATGCTTTTTTGTTGCTGGGATGGGATGAGAGGAAACATCATTGGGATGCCCCAGCCTGGGTGTCCGTCCCCCAAACCTGAGAGCGCCACCCTGCCCCCATTCCTGCCTTCTTGGTCTCTTTTCTCCACCAGGTCCCCCCCATTTTCCCTGTATGTCCTCTAACTGCATCTTTTCCTCCTTTGATGAAGCAAATGCTCCAGTCAAAATGGCATCTGCCCTCTGCGGTACCCCTCACTCTGGGATGTAGTTAGAAACAGTTTGTCTCTACAGACTCAGGTCTGGGTGGGAGCAGATGAAGTCCCAAGGGAATGTGTGTTGTTGGCGTGGGCACAGCCTTGGCAAGGACCCAGTGCCTCAGATCCAGGGACATGACAAGGCCTTTTCAAAGTCAAGCTCAGGGAGGTGATAAAGATATGCCCCTATTCTGTTCTCGTTGTCCAAATGTCAGGTCCAATGTCCTAGGCAGATGTGGATGGCACAAAGTCTCATCTTGTAGTGAGATCCCACCAACGTCCCTGTGTGGAATGTTGATAGTGTGTGCAGAAAATATCAGTCATGGCTTCCTTCTCCCTCCCCATATGGATGTTCACAGCCCGAGGCTGCTGACCTATAAAGACCCTCTAAACAAATGATCCTAGGGGCTGGAGAGATGGTTCAGTGGTTAGGAACACTGACTGTTCTTCTAGAGGACCTGGGTTCAATTCCCAGCACTCACATGGCTGCTCACAACTGTCTCTAACTTCAAGATCTGGCACCCCCAGAGACATGCAAGCAAAACACCAATGCACATAATATAATAAAAATATTAAAAAAAAAGAAAAAAGAAATGATCCTAAACAGATCTCTGTTTCAGCTATGTACAGTAAACCTGTCTCCTGGATTCAGACATATACAATAACTATCGAGTTTCTGGCCGCTATGCCGTAACCTGAGCATAGCCCACCTGAGCCCAGCTCTTCTGTGTGTGTGTCTGTGAGTCTGCTGTTTATTTCCTGGAGCCCCCAGTCAGGTCACCCCCAGGCTGTCTAAGCTGACTTTATTCATTAAGTTGTTTTTGAGATAGGGTCTCATGTAGTTCAGAATGACCTAAACTTTCTCTGTAGCCGATGCTGTCCTTGAACTCCTGACCCTCCTGCCTCTACCTCAGAGATGACTGGTGTGCACCACCACAGCCCGGTGCCTCAGTCCTTGTAGGGATCAATCCCCAAACACCCATAGCTCCCACGCCACATTCTCATTTTTAAAAAAAAAATACAAGAGAAACATAGGATCGCTTTGGGGTGGGGGTGGGGTGGCACCGAGATTGTCGCTCAGGGAGGGTGACATGTGGAGCGGGTCGTGAAGAAAAAGGAGGAGCCTTGACTTTAAGAATGGGAGCGGGGAGGGGGGGCGCTGGAGAGATGGCTCAGCAGTTAGGAGCACTGACTGTTCTTCCAGAGGACCTGAGTATGATTCCCAGCAACCACATGGTGGCTCACAACCATTTATAGTGACATCTGGTGCCCTCTTCTGTGTACTGTATACATAATAAATAAAATCTTAAAAAAAAGAATGTGAGCCTGGGGCAGAGTGAATATGAGACCATGTGAAAGACCTTTTAGGGTTCACATCTGCCCAGTGAGCCCAGGGTCTGGACCCCAGAGTGGGTGCAAGAGGCCTGATGACCCAGAGCTGACCCAGGCTCTGAGAACCTCATGTGTTCCTGTCCCGCAAGGATCTACCCTGCTTGGGCAAGATGGCTGGGCCATGGCTGTGAACCTGAGCATCGAATGTCCACTAACGTTTGGGCAGTGAGAACAGAGTGGAGGCATTTATAAAACCTGGTGGCTGGTGGGATGGAAGGGCAGGAGTTAAGGCCAGGTGACAAGAGACTGCCTCACGGGGAAATGGTTGGGGATGAATGTGACGGAGGCAGTCTGGAGGCTTGCGGGATGCCCATATGTCCATGGGCAATGGCCCTGGAGTAGCTTTCTAAGCAGTGTAGTGGAGTGGAGGCTATGTGGTTAGGAGGGGCATGCCTGATTCTGCATGCCCACACACAAGTCCCATGCAGACACATGCTTGGCCTGAGGGCAGCCCCATGGAAGCCATGTTCCTATTTGCCAGAGTAAAGACTTGAGAAAAGAACCAGGTTCCCAGAGCCTTCACAGGGACCTCACCACCGTGTGAATGTACCTTATTCAGAGATTTGTAGGGGTCGGGATCACTGAAGGCGAAGGGGGCATCACGTCTGAACTTTTCCCTGAATTCATGCTGCTTGAGCTGTAAGAGACGAGGGGAGGGGGGGCACGCCATGCTTGGCTCAGAGCATCCCAGCATGCTGCACCCGCCCCCATACCCCCAAGGTGCCCCCCCACATTCCACCTTCCCTCCCCACCCCCACCCCTGGCCGCCTCTCAGGCTACCTCAAACTGCTGACACTTTCGCCGCAGGATGTTAACCTCGTTGGCCTGGAGGGGCGCCACATTCTGCTTCACCTGAATGGCCAGTTTCTTGGTATTGGTCCACTGCTCGGGCAGCTCCTGTGGGAGGCAAAGGCCAGGGAGGTAGGGCTCTTTTTAGTTTTGTCTTTGGAGGTTTTTTTAATATTTGATGTGTCTGAGTGTTTGCCTGCATGTAGATATATGTACCACATGCATGCAACCTCTGGAGAGGTCCGAGGTGGGTGTTGGATCCCCTGGAACTGGAGTTACAGACAATTGTGAGCTGCCATATGGGTGCTGGGAAGTGAATCCAGGTCCTCTGCAGAAGCAGAAAGGCCATCTCCCCAGCCCCTCGAGTCTCCCTCTTTAGATGCTCTGCACCAAGATAACTTCGGGCTCAGGGGAGACTTCTGAAGGATACAAAGTGCTCACATCTGCCCCACTCAGCACCTGAATCACCGGTGAACCGAGCAGCTCTGTGTCCTCTGCCAAGCAGAGCTTTGTCCGCCCTTCATCATATTCATTGGCCTGTCTAAGCTGTACACTGTGAATAGGTGCGTGTGTGTGTGTGTGTGTGTGTGTGTGTGTGTGTGTGTGTGTGTACATGTGTACATGTGTGCCCATATGCACGAATGTGAGCACCCATGTGTGTGTTTGTGCACGTATGTATAGTTGTAAGCCTTTTATCCAGGCAGAGGTCTGTGTATGTTCCACGGTCAGACTATGGACCCAGCATCAGAGATTAGAACCCGAGTAATAACATCTAAGCCATCAAGCCTCTCTGCGCAGGACACTCTCTGCGCATTCCTACAGAGCCCACTTTATATGGCACCTTACACCTCAGCTGCCTCCTCGAATGGCCTGGGAACCAATAGGGAATTCCCAGCCTTGGGTACCACCTTGGCCCTGTCCTCCAGGAGGATTCCATCTCCTGCTTCTATACCACTGGGAATCCCGAATTTAGCAGGAGTGGAGCCTGCAGTGACTTGGCCCCGCACCACCGCACCCCTGCACAGCTCTGCCAGCACCCACCTGTAGCTTCAAGTGGGTCTCCTCTGGCATCTCCTCCCCATAGGTCTTGAGCAGTTCGATGGTTTGCTTCAGGGGCTCAAACATGCTGTCGGTGGCCACCTGCCTCTCCTTGACCTTCATCAAGTGCCCCATCACCTCCACCAGCCCGTCATAGTCTCCTTCCTTGAGAGGCTTCTTGAGGCCTGACCGAGTGACGGTCATAAAGCTTTCCAGATCAGTGAGGCTGCAGAACAAGGGGACTCTTGTGAGGTGCTCAGATCCTCCTTAGGCACTACCTCAATGTCAGCTTAGTAAGGACACTTGACTGCCATGCAAGGCACTCCAGAAGAGGGACAGCTGCTGCCCCCGTATGCCCTCCTCAGCCTAGCTGCCACAGAGATGCTAGGCCAGGCTGATCCCTGAGCCCTACCTTAAAGCCGAGGCTTGAGTCTCCCGGAGGGGCTCAGCTGCAGGAGATATTCACGTTGCTGTGGTCCACCCTGACACTACAGTAACTGGTGGGCTGTTCCAGCAGCCTTCCTGCCCGACCCAAGGCGTCCTCACAGAGCACAGCAGTATTTCCCTACCCTCCTTGCTTCACCCTCCTACCTGCCCAAGACCAGTCACACACCAGATCACAGGCAGAGGGAAAAGCCCCCATTCATAAAGTCCCAGGGCAACTCGGGTGTCACAACGGTGGGTTGCAGTCTCACCTGTTGATGACATGGTTGCTCAGGTAACGCTTGAACAGGAAACTCCAGCGCTTGATGGTGTTGAGCAAGGCCTGCTTGAAGGGCCGGCAGTCACACTGTAGCCAGCCGTGGAAAACCTTGGTGTTCTCACACCTGGACACCTCCTCGTACAGCTTCTCATAGGAGTCGATCTACCCAACACAGCCGTGGGCCCCATCAGCTGTGGCCCCGCTTCCCCGAGAGCCAGCACTGCTTTCTGTCTGGCTGTGAAGGGCAGCCTGGTGGCCCAGGGTGCCAAGACTGCTACACCACCTGCTTGCCCTTGTCCCAACACCCCAGGGTGCCTTCTGCTCTACCCCTTCTGGGGGACAGGCAGACAGGGGCTGGGATTGGATGATACCAGCAGGGCTTCGGGAGCATTAGAGGGTCCCCAAAGGATGCCCCTCAACTCATGGGAGCACTTGTCCACTCTGGGCCATCCCGTCCTTGCAGGGGACCAGGGGCGGGGGTTTCTCTTTCACTCCACTTGGAGGTTTGCAGGGACTGTTTCATTTTCTGGATTCCAGATGCTCTGACACCAGGGCCCTTTGCTGACCCTGGAGGCTGATTTCTAAGACAGCAAACCCTTGCCTGGAGCTAGCCTGAGTGTGGGGCTCGCAACCACCTCTTACTGGACTCTCATGGTGTCTTGTGCTCAGGATCAACAGTCCCCTGTCCTAGTCATCACCAGACGGGACACCAGCCAGCTCAGCACAGGCACCAAGCTGACTGAAGCAATTCACACTATCAGCCTAGCAGAGCCTGCTGTTGGCTCTTCTCAGAGCTGTGGCATAGAGGAGCCATGGGGGCAAGCGACAGCCCAACCTTGCTCTGCTTCCTGGGACACTAGTGCTCCCCAATGTAGCATGGTATGCTATGGCATGCCACTCCTGGCCTCACCAGCCATGAACCACCCCTGAGGTCATCTACCAGGAGACACGGGAGAGGCCGATACAGAGAAGGAAAACAATACAGTTCCAGCAATACACACCTGCAGCTGGAACTGAGCCAGCGTGGGCGGCGTCTTGGGAATGGTGTCATCTGTTCGCGTGTCCAGCTCCTCGGGGGTGGGTGCGTGCCCGAAGATGAGGAAGTTCTTCATAAACTCTTGGAGGTCATCTACCCAGAGGTAGGAGTACTTCTCGAAGGAGTCCTGGTACTCCTCGGCTACCTTCATGGCCCCAATCACCAGGCTGGACACTTCTTCCCGCATCTCGATAAGGTCTGTAATGTCCTCCAGGTCTGTCTGCAGGCACGAGAATGGGGACAACAGATGGGTGTTTGTCTTCACGGGTGGCGCTGTCCAGGTGAGGGTACAGCTAAGCGATCAGGGTGGGGAGCCTGTCAGCCTGCGATGCCTGCCCTCTTGGTACAGTTTTGATAAGGGTGACTTTGGTCTGTCCAACCCCAAGGTGACTTGGGTGTCAGCCCATTCATTCCACATTTGTACACAGCTTAGTTGTGTGACGCGCAGGGATGGGCAATGGGGACACAGACAGAGCTCGTGTGGACTGTTTAAGGTGGGAGTGGACATTTGTTAAATTGTAACAAACCCAGAAAAATTACCCTCTTGTTAAATCTCACTAAATATTATCTATGATTGGAAAACTGATTGGATCTGCACCTGGACGTTTATGAGGTCTATAAAATTTCTCATTATGCTCTGTGATAATTTTGATTTGATCTGCAGTTCAAATTCGCTCCTCAGCTGTAGTCCTGGCTAGCAATGCTACAGAAAGCGGCATCCTGTTTTTGTGCATTTCTAGTGTCTAACAATTTCTGTTCAGTTTTATTTTTATTTTGATCTTGATGCCTTTCATCCTTCACTAGTTGTCATTGTGAAATTCAAATCTTCCAATAAAAACAGATGTATGCACACACATCCCTCCCTCCCTGCACACACACAACACCTCCTTCCAGCTACTTGTCATTAGAGGACCCGCACCACTCACTGGACAGTGCCTACGAGGCAGAAGCCTAGAGAAGAAAATGCCTCTGCATTGTGTAGATATTCTCCAGAATCAAACATTCAATCTCCAAGGAGGCTCCCCAGGACTTAGGAAGCAGAGGAAACTCATAAGGGGCAGGAAACTCCTGACATTTACAGGATTCACAAAGCTAGCAACTGCTGGCAAGAGGACACTCTTCTTGGCGGGCTGCCTGCAATTCCTGCAGGTCGCTCCAGAGATGCAACTTTTGGGAGTTGTCACCTGTACTTGAGTGAGCTTTTTAGTGGTATACCTGCCTTTGAGTAACCCACAATTCAGTCAGTAACCCCAATAAACTCACAAGTTCACTAGACTTTAGTAAGGTAGGCTCTCCTGATTACTGTTGGTACTCTGAGTTGAACTGACATTTATGTCTCCCCAGGAAGGTCATCTGACATCCCCCTCATGCCACCTGTCCTCACATCCCCTCAACCTCATCCTGGCTGCCACCGGTAGACACTTGAAAGCTCAGTGTGTACCCACAGAAAGACTGTGGACACTGTATTCCAGCCTCAGGGATGCTCTGATTACAGGACTGCTTCCTGGGCCTGGCTCATTATCACTACTCCATTGGGGACAGACTATGAAATGGCTCCAGTCTGGGATAAACACTAAAACTCTCTCTGACATGTGTTTTGCTGTACAGATAAGTGCTCCAGCAGCTTGCCTGATCCCCTTTTTCAGACACCTGTACCCAGAATCTGACTAGACCCAGCAATCACTGGGATCGGTGGGTGGGTGAAGGCAGCAGAAGGAATCTGTGAGAGTTGACTGGGTTTAGGGTCATCTCTGGATATAGCTATGAAAACATCTAGAGCAGCTGAGCTCCGATACGAAGACCCAACCAAATGCCGGTGGCACTGTTCCCAGATTAAGCATCAGGGAGAAAGTCTGCTGAGTCCCAGAAATCATTGCTCTCTGGTTCCTAACTGCAAATAGAGGCCTGAAGACCACATCGGATGGCAACCACAAACTCATCACATTCTAAACTGTCATCACCAGGCTTTGCCAAGCTAGGCTGTCACCAGCTGTACTCAAGCAGGGAAAGGCAATGAAGAGGGTGGCAATGGACCAAGACTAACCTTGTAGTTAATTCTGCCCTTGGCCAGGCGAGGGATGAGCCTGGCCACATTGTAGAGGTCATTGATTAGCCCCTCAATCAGCGACAGGAAGCTATCCTCTTCGCCCATCTCCAGGGATGGGTTGTAGCTCAGTCCTTCCTCATCCAACTCCATTCGGATCTCAAACAGGGGGGCGATGCTTTCCTGAAACAAATCACTGGGGGCTCAGTGCCTCAGCTTTGACTAAGCGAGGCCCAGTTGCCTGTTTGAGGCTTTAGCTAATGAGTGTCTATCTTTTACTGGTTCAGACCACCTCAGCCTTGTTGGCTTTATCACTGACACTAAGCAACAGTGTGCTTTGTTGTCGTGCACAACTTTGCCAGCAAAGAAAGCACGACACTCAGGCTTCTTCCTTCCACAGTTTATTCGGGCATGTTTCAGAAGCTTCTACTTTATTCTTTAATTCTACTAATTCTACTGTTACTACTGCTACTGGGGGAACCCTGCTCAATAGCTTAAAAGCTCTCAGGGCTTCAAAACCAAAATATGCCACGTAGGTACTGCTCATAGGTCCACGTTCGCGATAGCAAGCCACAACTCAAGGCCAAGCCAAAACAGAGAAATTGCTTATAGAAAGAGAGGAATTGTTTATGTCTAGGAAAGCACTTTCCCATGAGGGATGAGGGAATAGAGGCCAGTGCCATCTTAAGGCACAGTCACGATGACTCAGCTCCCTACACTTTGTGAACCTTCGGTTATGGTTAGGAGCAGTGTCTGTTTGCATTAACAGAATGTTCGGTCTGCAATTTGTCGTGGCTGTGATTGACGTGAGTCTTTCAATAAGCCTATGTGACGGGCGGAGTTCTGGTCATGAGGAAGGATTCTAAGTACTGTGGGCTGCAAGTGTGTGGCTTTTGTCCTTTTCTTCTTCCTCCGTGAAATGGCACGACATTAAGATCTGCTCTAGAAGGGCCCCTCATTCATCTTAGACCTGAGCCTCACGTCCATCTATTGTCTATAACTCACCCAGCCTCTGGCATCCTTCTCTAGCAGCAGAAAGCATGCTAAGACAGTTGCTGACCAGCAATGGAAATATGTGCCAGGTTTTCATGTGACCCATCTGCCGTCTGTGGCTTGTGGGAAGCCCTCTTAATGCCATCACCCTGTCCTTTGCTGGGCTGAGTGGGTCTCTGCCTTCTCCTGTTGGCAGTGCTGGGATCCTTTGGAAACTGTTGCAGTATGGTACAGAATTGAAATGTCCCCAGGAGCTTATGTGCTTGGTCCCTAGTGGAGCAGTGACGGGACCATGAGAACTATGACCTCATCGATGGACTAATGTGTTGATGGATTTGTAGTTTGAAGAGTTTGGGGAACGGGTTTTGTTATGAAGGACAGCCTCCTCTTAGTTCCTGGATGCTGTGATGTGGGCAGCTTTGCTCCATCAGTGGGCTCCTACCATGGGGCTCTGCTCACCACAGACCAGAAGCAATGGGCCAGAATCTTTGGGACAGTGAGCTATAAACTAGGTCTTCTTTGAAGTTACTTTTCCAGTTCTCAAGTGTTTTGTCACAGCAACAGATGCTGACTGATAGACGCTGTAACAAGGCATGGCAGAGAAGGTGTCATCCCCTGGGAGAGCCTACCTCAGAGGGAAGAGCCCCTTTGCCATAACCATGAATATGGAGAAGGGGCCTGGCATCATCTGGCAACAAGGTGAGAACACTTTCTCATACTTGCTCAGATACCGGTGCTGCAGTACATTTGGGTTATGGCAGATCTCAGGTGATAGCTATCTTGAGTGCCTGGGGATTAGGGGTGTTCTCCGACATGCAGAACCTTTAGTTTTAAAACCAGGGCAAGATGGTCATCACAAACAGACTTTAAGTCTGTTAATCCACAGAACTGCTGCTCGCTCTTTCATCAGGCAAATCAGAAACATAGATTCCAACACAGATCTCCCTCCCTCCCTCCCTCCCTTCCTCCCACCCCAATAACTTACATCCATGGTCATGTTGTTTATTAAGTAATTTAGAGATTTGCGGATGAAGCGGTCAAACTCATCTAAGACCATGCTGTCAATATAGTTGACGTAATCCTTCCAGGGCTGGCTGGCTGTATCTGCTCTGAACAGTTCTGCATTTTCCTGTGTACAGAAGCACACCATTGGCTGTGATTTCACTGGTGCACACTTGACTCTCTATTCAGCCTGGCCCACAACAGGATGCATCACTCTTGTCTTTATCTGTTCTAATCCCCTTGAACGTGTCGGGCTCTTTCCCAAAGAAGGGTCCGTGTGCAGGGAGCTTCCCCTATTCCGGGAAGGTGTGCCTTCTAATCTTTCAGCTTTCAGTTGTCTCCTCCTCCTAAAGTCTGTCTGTCCTGGAGTACCCACTCTTGGTCCTGGGTCAGGATTCCCATTGCTGACCCCACCCACATTCTCTTAAACAACAACCTGCTGTTTATGCCACTACAGCACAGACGAGGGCTCTAAATTATCTTCTGTTTGGTCTGTATCTTCCCTCGAGGACCAGCTTTGTGACAGAGAGCTTCAGTTACCCTCTGTGCAACTGTACCTTTGATGCCTGTCTGGGTCAGAGGTGGTAAAGGGCTCCATGCAAGGGGATAGACGGATGGATAGATGGATGGATGGACAGATGGATGGATGGATGGATAGACGGATGGATGGACAAATGGACAGATGGATGGACAGATGGATGGATGGACAGATGGATGGATGGATGGATGGGCCAGCGAATAGGTAAATGGATGGGTGGATGGACCTAAGGGCCAAAATATTGATGTGAGGATACCTGGGTAGGAGGAGAATGAATAATAGAGTGGATGAGTGGCTGGATAGGTGGGTGGGTGGATGGGTAGCTTGACATGCAGAAGGATAATTGGATGGATGGATTCAGGAGTAGATGGGTTGAGAATGAATGAAGGGGTGGATTAAGGGAAGGATGGATGGATGAAGGAAGCGGATGGTGGGTGGATGAGGTATGTAACAGATGGGAGAGGAACAAATGGGTGATTCTAAAAGACACCAGGTGCTACAGGTGGACACAAAGACAAATGTAACTCAGTCTGTATTCCCAGGCAGAGGAGAGAGAAGACGGGGTCTCTGGTCATTTTAGTGTGGGGTAGAGAGTAATGGCCTAAGTAGCTGTCACAGCAGTGCATGGAGGTGGTAACCAAACCAGCATCCAGGCAGCTAAAGCAGGAACAGTGAGGCTGCTCTCCTTGGCTCTCTGGCCTCCATCTTGCTCAGCCTCGCTCTTTCTGCTGGGCTTCTATCAAAGACGCCCACTTTCTAGATGGCAAAGCAGTCAGGCATGTCACCCATCTGCCCACTGACGTGTGCGGGCTGTGACGTGCTGCATGCATTGCATGGGAGGGCGCCTCAGACTCCACACTCATTGCTGGGGACACACAAACATGCAGCAGCCTGTCCCTGTTGGCTTAAGGTGAGGATGTCACCAGCCCATATGGACTGCAGCACAGATGTTGGTGGTGATCTGGTCACCTTTGGACAGGACAGGACACACCGATATGAAACAGTCTCTGAAGCTCAGTGAGGACAGCTAGCTGCTCTTGGGTCAGGACATCTTAGATGAAAGCTAATGGACTCTGTGGCCATTAGTATACCCGTCATCTGGCATTTTAATAAAATGTTCGGCGAGGCCTCTCTCCTGTCTACACAGAGCAAGCAGCTTCCAATAGACCCCCACCCCCAGGGTTTCCGTACCGCAACCATGGCCTGGATTCTCACGCCAGCATCCTTGACGGCAGCATAGCGCTTGTTCAGGTTGGCCACCCTTCCGTCCAGGTCCAGCAGGGCCTCCTTTTTGTTGTCTTTCCTCTCGAACAGGGGGTTGGCTGACCACTCCTGATGGGAAACCACGAGAATGGCCCTTTTAGAGATGCACACTTGGTCTGGCCATCCTCCACGTTCTCCTGGACATCAGCCTCTTTGTCTCTTGCTAGACTTGCCCTGTGCATCCTGAGCACCTATGCATAACGTCCTGAGGGAAGTCCTTGGGGGCGGGGAGTGAGGATGCTGTTCAGGCGGAAACTGAAGTCAAGCATAAAACAGTGGCAAGCGGTAGCTTTGCCCGTCCATTCTTGTTTTTAAATTTTAGTTTATTAGTGTGTGTGTATTCACCTGCTTGTTTGTCCACAGAACAGAAAACGGTGGTGGGTACCCTAGAACTAGAATTAGAGGTAGTTGTGAGCCACCTGATGTGGGTGCTGGGGACAGAACCCTGGTCCTCTGCGGAGCAGCCAGTGCTCTCAGCTGCTGAGCCACCTCTCCAGCCCCCGCCCCCATTTGTTGTTGTTATTGGTGGTGGTGCCTGTTGGTGTCTGTCTTTCTGAGGCAGAGTCTTCCTGCATGTACCTGGTGGGCCTCAACCTCGGGATCCCCCGCTTCCACTTCCTGAGCACTCAATTCAGGATTAATCCACTTGACTCATTTCCACCTTCCCCTACCCTGCACATGCCTCTGCATGTACACCCGTGGTTGCTTTAAACATATAATAAAATGACACAACTGAGAATTTATGAGAGGAAAGATTCTTAAAAGACTTTCTGGTCTGGGGAGGAGAGCATTCTTGCTGTGCAAGTCTGGAGGCCTCAACTCTGATCCCCAGCACCAGTGGCAAAGCTGGGAGCTATGGTGCATGTCTGTAAGCCCAGTGAGGGGCGGGGGTCAGTCAGTCGGTGAGCTCTGGGTTCTGGAAACCCTGTCTCAAAAGGTAGGAAAGCTATTACGGAAGACAACTGATATTAACCTCCGTTTTCCACATGTGCTCACATAGACTTGCACATGTATGTGCACACACTTGCATGTACCAAACACACACGCACTCACTCACAGCTTCCCTTTGAATACAGCCCACAATTGTTTTCAAATTTAGACTCCTGATACCCAGGCGGGTCCCTCAGTTTTCTGGAAGCTGCTTGAGGTGGAAAAACTACCATCTTTCACACCGAGCAGGGTGCCCCTTCTCTGACTGACTTGGTCCCACCCATCTCTTGCTACCAATTATTCCTAGCACGAAGCCTGGCATAGCCAGCCCCCCCCCCCCCGCAGTCTGGGTGCAGCAGAATGGAGCTAAATGAGTTCTGCAGTGTGACTTGGCTCTTTCTACTTTGGGAGCACACTGAATGGCATCACCGTCCAGAGCATCCGGTGGAGTTTCCTGGTCACACATTTTTGTATGACATTTTGTTTGTATCTGGCTAATAAAGCTTGCCTGGAGATCAGAGGACAGAGCTAGCCACCAGTTAACCATAAAGGCCAAGCAGTGGTGCCTCATCACATGTTTAACCCCAGCACTTGGGAGGCTCATGCCTTTGATCCCAGTACTTGAGAAGATACAGCAATATAAGGTGGGTGGACACAGGATCTTGGGCTCATTTGGTCAGAGGATCTGGAGAGATGAGAAATCAATGGTGGCTGCTCCTTTGCTTCTCTGATCTTTCAGGCTATTGCCCCGATATTTGACTCCTGGTTTTTATTGATGAGACTAATTAGGCTCACGCTTCATCCATGACACAACAGCACCTGCTGGGGGCCCCACGTGATCACAGTACCTTACCCTTGACAGCTCTCACCTGCATGGCCTGCCTGATCCCTTCTATGTTTTGCTTGGCTTTTTGCATCCGATTCTGCAGATTGTACAGCACCTCCCGCATCTCCTGAATGTACTGAAACACACCTGCAGCACAAAGCACAATCAATCTGACCCCAGGAAGGGCCTGGAAAGATGTACACTCCTAGGTGGGCTCAGTGCTCCCTCAGGTGGGCCAGCTCCTACAGTGTCCTGCTCTAGAACATGAAAGACATTACCGTCATGACCTCCCTGGAGTGAAATGGAGGAGCTCACTCAAAATCTGCCACTATGGTGGCAGGTCATCTTCACTTTCCCATGTGTGGGTCCCACCTCACTCCAGGCTCCTGGGACTAAAGCTCCTTTCCCAACTATGAATGAATGAGGAGGAGGCTGGGCATCTGCACAAAGCTGCCAGGGCTTGGGGTGGTAGGAGGAGGGCTGTGCTCTACGGCAGGAAGGTGAGGGAAGAGATGTAGCTACTTTCTGCAGGAAAAGTCAGGGCGGCCTGAATGTCATAGATAGCGTGACATTTGGTCCCACCTTTCAGTTGAGACAGCGGAGCATGGCGAGTCTGAGAAGGTGGCTAAAGGCACAGTAGAGGTGGCGGGGGGAGAAATAGCATAAGGTGGTTCATCAAGACCTCAGAGGGCACCCGGGGTTGTGGGCGTGGTGGGGGGCTAGAGTCATTTCCTCATTTGCTGGTGGGATGGAGGGAGGAAGGAGACCCTGCCACTTTTCTCAGCATCTGCCTTGAGCAGCAGAGACAATATGTCTTCTCTACTGACTTGATCTGTGCGTGTGGTAGACATGAGGAAGGCCAGGCCTCCAGGGACCTCATCTGGGAATGGCTGGAGCCTTGGCAGCTCCCCAGGGGGTCTTTGCTCAGTTCTGTGAGTGACAGAGGCAGGCTCTGTGGCCTGGGCAAGAAGATGGATGACAGAAGTTCAAGCAATTCTCTGGAGCCTGGAGGCAGAAGTGGCTCCTCCCCCTCCCCAGAGCACCAGAGGACAGGGCTGCACAGGTAAGCCCACAGAACAAAGGTGATCCGGGTACCTTCGCCGTTCCAGAACAGTGTTGTCTCAGCGCTCATCAGCTTGACATCGATCGCTTCCAATTCTGACTTGATCAGCGGAAATTCTACCTCCATGACTGTTGTTTTTATCTGCAGAAGAAAGGCCGTGGAGTTAAGAGCTTGATCCCAAGTCTTGAGTCTAGACTACCTAAAATTCAACAGCATTAAGGACCACTTACGAATGCTGTCAAACCGATAACAGTCAGTATCATCTTGGAATTGTTTCTAAATTGCATGCTAGGGCTAGAGAGAGTGCTCAGTGGCTAAAAATGTGCAATACTTTTCTAAAGAGACCCTAATTTAATTCCAAACACCCAAATCAGGTGCCTTGCAACTGAAACTCCTGCGGCTAAAGATCTGACGCTCAGGCCTCCAAGGATATCCACAAAAATATGGTACACACGTAAGATGGAAAATAAGGGGGCTGGAGAGATGACTCAGAAGTTGAGAGCACTGACTGTTCTTCTAGAGGTCCTGAGTTCAATTCCCAGCAAAACCACATGGTGGCTCACAACTATCTATGATGACATCTGGTACCCTCTTCTGTGTACTGTAAACATAATATTTTTTAAAAAAAGATTGAAAATAAAATTCTAAAAAAAAGAAACTGAATTGTATTTCAGATGATTCCTGATTTCTCAAATCAACCCAAAGGTGTGCTTCATCCCTTGCTATGCACGTCACGCTGTAAATAGAATGATGATGGCAGGAAACAGAAGTGTAAACAGATGCTCTGGCTGCGAAGCCTCTTCCCATCCAGAAATCTAACTCTGAAGTCTATCGATGTCATGGGGAAGCCAGGGTCTGGGAAAAGTGGTGGGATCTGTTTGCCATGGCATAGAGCCCATTGCTTTTGCCCCGCTCTGTCTTGCTCACCCCCAAAAGTAGTTTATCGGATTCACAAAACCAAACAATCAAAAGTAACCAAGGGCGAGGTAGCCATTGGTTATGGTCGCGCCGTGATGCACACGACGGTGACTCTCCCAGTGGCAGAACCTTTTCTTGAAGGAGCCCTGAGAAAATGTCATCGAGCATCAGTGTGTCTGTAACCAAAGTTTGTGGGTGGATTTAGTGGAGTCCTTTATAGTGATTCTTTTTTTTTTTTTTTAAAGACATTTTTTTTTTAAACTTTATTTATTTATTTATTTATTTGCCTTGGTGTTTGCCTTGGAACTGGAACTACAGACAGTTGTTAGCTGCCATGTGGGTGCTGGGAATCGAACCCGAGTCCTCTGGAAGAGCAGACGGTGCTCTTAACCGCTGAGCCATCTCTCCAGCCCCCTTTATAGTGATTCTAACTGCTGGCTCCTGGAGGCTGTCCATGATGATGCTGTGGGCCCCAGCAAGCTGCTATCCAGAAGACAAGGTTGCTGTAGAGCAATCTTTTGCACTGGATACAGTTCACAGACCTGTTTCTGCTTACCACCTCTCTCTGTCAGGGTTTCTACTGCTGTGATAAAATACTGTGAGCAAAACGTGAGTTGGGGAGGAAAGGGTTTATCTGGCTCACACTTCACATCACTGTTCATCACTGAAGGAAGTCAGGACAGGAGCTCAAGCAGGGCAGGAACCTGGAGGCAGGAGCTGATGCAGAGGCCATGGAGGGTGCTGCTTACTGGCTTGCTCCTCATGGCTTGCTCAGCCTGGTTTTTTTTTTTTTTTTTTTTTTTTTAATAGAACCCAGGATCACCAGCCAGGAATGACACCTGCCCACAGTGGCTGGGCCCTCCCATCCATCACTAACTAACAAACAGAGCCAGGGGTAATGGCAATGGCGCACACCTTTAATCCTAGCACTAGGAAAGTTGAGTCAGGAAGTGAGATAGCTATGCGGAGACAGAAAGGGGAGGAGCTAAGTTTTGCCTGCCTTCACTTTTCAGCTGAGGATGGAGAGGTAGTGAGGATTCTGGAGACAGGATCTACCCTTTTCAGGCTGCGGGGTTGGCTAGGTGAGATCTGGCTGTGGCTTGTTTCTCTGTCTCTGGCTTCGGGATTTTTACTAATAATACCAAATAGAACTTGTGCACTAACTCACTAGCTGAAGCTGGCCCTGAACTTGCAGCAACTGTCCGAGTCAGCTTTTAAATGCTTGGCTTGAGGATCTGTGTTGCTGAACCTGGCCAAGCACTCTGCTGAACACAGTTCAGCCACCTCAGTTCTTCGCTGGGTGGTGAGTGTGAGTGTGTGGTATTTCTAAGCTATCGCTCCCTCCCTTTCACTTCTGCCAAAGGGAAGTAACAAGCAAGGGTGCCCCAAGTTCCTGCGGCCTCCCTGGATCCATTCACACCCCAAGCCTTGGGTTTGCTTCAGCTGCATCTAGGGTGGTAATGAAATATCAGGTATGGTCAAGACTCGGGGGGTGCATGGGCATCATCCTGTAAGGCATCTGTCAGTGTGTCACCTCATGGCACAGGGCACTCTTGCTGCTCATTCTGTTGCAGTCCGGCACATCTCTGCTTCTCAGTGCTGTCTCTGGCAGGACTTAGCAAAGGGCAGATAAGGGTGAACCCCGTAGGATGCCTTCCCAATGCGGGTGGGCTTCATCTAGGCTCTGACGTCATCAGCGGAAGGGAAGTTGAAATGGGGGGAATTTGCTCCCTTTTCCTGGCTCACTCCCTGGAGCATCTGGTCACCTCTTCTGACATTGGTCTTGTATTCAGGCTGCCAGTTTCCCTGGTTCTCGTGTCTTAGACTGTCTGAATTACATGGTCCCTTCCTGAGGCACTAGCTAGCAACTAGTGCATTGGGGGTCTTTCATTATCCATAACTATACAAGCCAAATCCTTATAATCGATCTCCTCAGAGACCACTGGCTCTCCTTGGCTCCACTTCCCTGGAAAACCTTGACCAGCACCCGAGCCATTAGTCAGGGACGGTGGTGGCCTTTAGAAGCTGGAGAGGCCCAGTAAACAGATCCTAACCTACATCACCTCTGCCCCTCATCTGAGACCTTGACCTTTACAATGGACAGGTTATACACTTCTGACCTGGGAACTGGAAGATGATAGTCTGTGTTGGCATGAGCTGCCTGGAATGTGACGCTAGGTCTGGCCCACAGTCTATGGCTTGAGGCCACAGCACCTGGGCTTGTTTGCTCCAGACAGAGATACCTGAGAAAGTTGACTTACAGGTTTAGCTCATGGCTCCAAAGGTTCTGAGGTTTGTATAATTGTTTGGGGCCTGTGGTAAGGCAGAAGTCATAGAGGTGGGAATGTGAAGCAGAGGTCACCTCATGGTGATCAGAAAGCTAAAGAGGAAGTTGCTGAGCCCTGGATTGTCTTCTGTGTCCCCAGTGTCCCATCTCCCTCTGTAAGGCCCACCTCCTGACAGTGCCATACCATCCGGCAGCACTACAGACTGGAGACTGAGCCTCCACTATACAGCCAAGTTCTAACACCGCCTCTGTCTACGGGGAGAATTTAAGAGTGGGACAGGCACATGAGCTGTCTGCCATGTCCCCATGCCCACAGTTAACTGACGGCTTCTGTTTCTGCCACCAGGGTAGACTGTCCTCAAGGCTCAGCAGTGCCCAGGACTCTTATTTCTAAGTGATGCCTGTGCTAGGTCCCCAGACCAGAGGGATGAGGGGACAGTTAAGGACCACAAGCTGATGGTTTCTCTCCAGGTGCCTCATGCAGCTTCTTCATTTGTCATCCCCATCTTGGTCTCAGGAGATGCTCCTCCCTGACTATGACAGAGTGGAAGTGATGTGGGATGACCTTAGGATTATCCAAAAGCTTGGGAACTTCCAAAACCTTTACAAACAACTGTGCAGTGTTAGCCCAAAGCCCAACGTAGATGAGTCTTACAGTGGTGATGCTTTAGGTCGTCGCCACCTGTGCAGCCTCTGGCACATGACGAAGAAAGAGCGAGTGACTGGGGGAACATTTGAATATGCAAATGCCCCAAGGTGGCACACTAACCTCATTGTACCAGCCAACAATGAGCTCCAGGTTGCCCACAAACTTCCGGAAGGTTTCGTTCTCTGAGAAGAGCTTCTCTGCGCTCCCTGGAATCTCTTTCTGTTGCTGGAAGTTCAAGTATTTGACTTCTCTCAGGACTGCTACCAGCTAAAGGGCCAGAAAGAGCAGGCAGCTTGTCAGAAGGTGACCTCAACCATGCCCCGCTGCCCTGGCTTTCCCCAGCCACAGGCCTTCAAGGTGGGTGGGGAGGTGGCACTTGCTGGCAGGCCCTGGATGTCTTTGCCCTACTGAATGGAACTGAGCCAGGCCAAGCTTGACATCATCATCGTGGGTAGATGATGTCATTATTCTCTCACATCCTTTCCCCCTGCCCCAGGCTGTTGAAGGGTTTCCCCCTGGATCTCCCCCTCTCTCTCCTCACACTTGCTATGACCAGGGTACTGACACTGCAGCCAATCCTGTTGTCCCCAAGCTATTCTCATCAGGACGTCCGTGACCACCTGAAAGGCTTGGCTAAGGTCTAAAACTGCACCTGCTCCAATCCCCAGCCCTATCAAGGCTCGCTCTGTACTTCCTCCTAGGTCCTTTGCCCCAGGCACTTGGGGTCACATCTGACATGTGGTATTCTTCACCAATTTGCTTGTACTAACTGGTTGTCTTCTCTCTGCTCATCCCTACCCACTTCCTTGATCACAGAAGCCCCAGGAAGCCAGGATGGTGGTTGGGGACTGGCTTCACCGGGGTGTTCTAAGCACACACGTGGCAGTGCCCAGCCAGTGTATTCTGAAGGGAAGAATGGATTTTAAGAAAAGTAACAGCTTTAATAAACTCTCATCTGGTCCCCTTCCTGCCTTCCTGGTGTCACTGTCCACATCCAGACAAGACAGGTTGTGTGTGGTGATATGTTATATATTTAAAACCAGTCTGGAATATCAGAGAAGAGATCCACCTACAGTCAATCCAGGAGGATCAGAGTGGTAACTCACACCTTCAATCCCAGCAGATCTGAGTTTGAACCAGCTTGGTTTATTTTCAGGGAGTTCCAGGCTCCCAGGCAGGCAGTGGTGGTGCCATGCCTTTAATCCCATAACTCCAGAGACAAAGATCTTTCTGTGTTTCTGTGAGTTCAAGGCTAACTACCAAATAGTAGTAGCCCATGCCTTTAATCTTAACCTGGATGTGAAACAACTGGGTGAAGAAAGTATTTTAAGGCAGGCTAGAAAGCAGATTTAGGCATTAGAAACAACAGGAGTGAGGCTGAGGAAGCTGGAAGACAGCTGGGTGAGATTTGACTGTGGTGCTTCCTGTCTTTGACATTCCGGCCTTTCCCTTGTATCTGGCTCTGAGTTTCTTTTAATACAACCAGTGCAACCGTTGTGTAAGGCACTGTGCAAGGACTCAGCCTGACTCGGCTTCTGTCTCACATGTCACACCCAGGCTAGCTGGCCCTTCTCTCTGAGTCATACAGACTTCAATTTTCAAATTTATGTTTTCCCTTGGGATCATGGGAGAAGCAAACAAGCTTTCACAAAGGGCAGCGTAGGCCCAAATCCCAGCTAGTTAGAAATCTGAGGCAGCAGAATTTATGACAATGAATCAAAGCCAGATGGGGCAGTCAGTGAGACCCTGCCTCAAAATGGAGTAAAAGAGGTCCAGGCATGTAGCTCACTGGTAGAGCATGTGCCTGATATGTGTGAGGTCCTGTGTTTGGTCGAATCAAATCAATAAAAATAAAGAAAAAGACTCTCTTAACGCCCCTCTCTTGTAAGGATCACAGGCGCCCAGGCCCCTTGTGTAGTAGGCAAAGACACTACCATCGAGCTGCAGTTCAGCCTTGAAGGTGTTTCAGGCATGCTATCACTTAACCCATATCTTGACACTTTAAAGCACTCAACAGAATTGTCAGTGCCTGTGGCACCCACACAACCACCTCTGTGGACACTCACTGTTGGCGGCAGAGTCGGCCTGTAGCATGGTGAGCCCGGGCTTTCCCCACCCTCTCTCAGGTGTGCCCCCCCACCCCTGCCAGGGACGCACCGCCTTGCTGAAGTTGACTTGGATAAGGCCAGAGGAGGGGTCACGCTGGATAAGCGGCTGCCCCAGGTTGAAGTGGCAGTCCTGGTCCACACCTTCTACCCATTGCTTGTAGATCTTCTCTCGGCAGGTCCTCAGGAGCTCCATCATCTCATCATATTTGTCGTAGACCAGCTTGGCCTCCGTACTGGACATGACCCTGGGTCAAGAGTTGGACAGAGCAGTGTGGTACCAGGATTCACTCTGACATCACCTTCTGAGTCTTTTTAATGCCTCCATCAGCTGCTCCCAGACCCCAGGGTGCTGAAGCAGGCTGCCAGTTACCTTCCTTCCAGGATGACAGAGTGAATGTACTATCAGATAATGGCTGAGCCATACATAACAGATATCTGAGTTCTTAGCCTGCCAGTACAGCAAGCCCCATGAGCTCAAGCAAACACCCTAGAAAGCCAGATGGTAACCCACTTTGCAATGGCCCTGACTGGCTACAGCTCTGTTAGGAATTCACAGCTTCTTTTCTAGCTCAGGACAGACTAGACTAGAGCAAAGCCAGCGTGACCCCACCCCCACCCAATTTAAAAAAAAGAGGTTTAGTGATGCCTTCAGTCTAGCAAGCATGGTGAATAACTTTAGTCCCAGTCAGGTGGTCTTGGTTTATTCCCATGAGGCTGGAAGATGGACAGCTCAAGGTGGACCAGTTCCCTCCCCATGGCCAGGATGCGTGGGCTACCAGGGCCCTTCCCAGCCTGGTCTGGTACTCACGGGTGCTCAATGTGCTTCAGGTGTTTCATGGACACCTCAAGTCTCTCCTGAAGCTCCAGGCTCCACTTGAGCTGTCCGGCCACAGAAGGCATGTTTTTGTGGATGGGTGGTATTTGGCCGTCTGCAGAGGCCGCCATCTGGGCATCATACATGAGCTTGGAGTTGTCCAGCTCAGTGTTGAAGAGCTCCAGCATGACCGAATACCTAGGCACCACCTCAACAAGAATCAGGGGCCGCTCCAGGAGACCCCCACACATGTACAGAAGCTGCAGAGACATGAAGGAGATGTGCTGTGGCCAGAGTCTGGGCTTCCAGCCCTGTGTCTGCTATTCACACCAGGGGTTATTGGGACTGCCAGACTTCAGGACTGGGGAGACATGGGCCCTGTTGAAACAAACTCTACCAGAGTCTTTCTTCATGTGACAGATGTTTAATGGAACCTGTATGATCCCATGCTGCCTTATGTGGTAGCACCAACTTGGAAACTAACAGAGACAGTTAAGTCTAGAGCTCAGGAGAATTTACCCCAGACCTGGGAAACATACACAGAAGTGAAGGGCTGTTCACAGAGAGGAGATAGCATGGGGTCCCCAATGTCTGGACTCACCAGGTGTCTGGGGTTTATAGGAAACACCTAAAGCTCCTATAGACTCCTCTAACATTCCTGTAGCAGGTGCTCAGAGGCCTATGTGGGTCATCTTAGACTTGACCTCAGGTTTTGATTTGGAAAATATGACCATCACTAAAAATGACTTAAGACTGCAACACGACTCAAGGAAGGGAAGGGATATTTTCAGTCCCATGAAGGTAGAATGAAATGGTGTGGTCCACAGAGGAAGCAGGCATTGGATGCTGCAGCAGAACCCCCTCCATGGCAACCCAAATCTTTTCTTTAAGAGGCTGACCTAGGAAAACAGGTCTAAGACCTTCATCATTGTTCCTACCCTTTACTTACAGAATTTTTTGGTTTCTGTTTAGAGATTAAAAGTCTTTCTTCTAGGAAGAGGTCATGTGACCAATGCTCTAGGACTTTTCAGACCACATGTGACATGCTGATGATAGGGAGACCTAGGATCTGTAGCCTCAGGTTAGGGATGCACAGAGATGGCTGGAGGTGGCTTGCGAAGGTTTCCCTACCCAGGACTGCTTTTCTAACATAGCATCATTGTGAAGTGAGAATTTGGAAAATGACTGAATACACAAGCAAGCCTGAGTGCTCAGGAGGGACGAAGCCCTGGGATAGGTCAATTGTGCCATCCCGATATGGGTGAGGCTCCACTCATCCATGGCCCAATGACATATGGGCATTACTCATGAAGATAGGTGGCTCAGCTCATGCCTAGGGCTAGGATACTCTATCCAATGTGTTCCTCTTTGAGGCTCGAGAGACTGGGATGTCTGTCTCTTCATGTCTTCGTCAAGGGACCAGATGCTCAACTTCTTTGGGTTTTCTGAGTCTGTTTTCCTTGAAGTGCATGTGATCATTAACCTTGGTTATCAACTTGACTACTGGCTCATGCTGGGATGTGTGAGAGAATGTTATGGACAGAAACACCCAGGGACTTTGTAAGACACACATCTGGGTGTTTCATCTAGACCTGTGTTTAGTCATTTCTAGGCACTGACCACATCTGTTTTTTGACTGTGGTTTTCACTTACTTGAGCTAAATTGGAAATGGGGCTCACGACAAAAGTAGGTGTGTGTGTGTGTGTGTGTGTGTGTGTGTGTGTGAGAGAGAGAGAGAGAGAGAGAGAGAGAGAGAGAGAGAGAGAGAGAAACCCTCTCCTCCACAACAACAGATGAGGTTTTCTTTCTGATTTAACAAGTGTCACTGAATAAATTTTTTAACCACAGTTGTGCAGACACAGCATTAATTTGCATCCATTGCTACTGTGCCTGAAGTCCCGAGCTGCTGAAGAGATCCTAGACTTAAGCCACTGCTGTATCCCCAGGGACCCCGGTGTCTTTGCGTTTGCACTTATGAAAACAGAAGTGGAAGAGCATGGGGTGTAGTGGGGTGCACTGGCTCTGCAAGGGAGAGGTCTTGGTGTACCATTTCAAGAACCTTCCTCAGTCTCCAGCCCTGACAATAGAGAGGTGGCTGTCGCCCTGGGAACACTCTGACTACCTTCTGACCTGCACTGGAATACAAGCCCCCTGCCCCCGCTCACTATGTCCATGTGTCTTATGTGCCTCCGCAACCCTTCCTTGGGGGCTGGTCCTGCAGCGATGGACAGTTCAGTTACCTTTGCAGATGACTCAATGGAGCTACAGTCGTCAAAGGCTTGGCAGAAGATGGTAGCCAGCCTCCTGTCCAGGTCTTGGATTTTGGTTTCAAAGTCATTGTAATCATCATCAAAACTCTAAAAGGAAATGAAGTGTGGTAGCAGACAGGCAGAGCAGGGAGCGGTCATCCGAAACCTCTGACAGGCTGAGAGGCCTTGGGGTTCAGCTGAGGGTGGGGCTGACTGCACAGCTCAGTAGGAGTGCAGCCCTGGGTTGGAACACCAACACTGCCGTCTCCCCCTCTCTGGCCCCGGATCCTGTCCGTGCATCTCTACTGTAGCCTCTATACTTCCCTGGACAACTTACTAAAGTCCTTAGGTGCCTGGGACTACCTGTCACTCACTCCGCCCGTTGACACTTTACTCCATGGGCCAGTGTGACTGCCCACGGACTTACCGAGTCTCCAGGGTCCAAAGGGTCGTATTTGCACTCAGCAAAGACCTTCACCAGCTCAAAGACCTCATCGTAGATCTGGGTCACCAGGTTCCCCAGGATGTTCCCCCGTACGCCCCCCAGCTCAATCTTCTCCAGCTTCAGAAATTCAATGGCCGTTTTGTAAAGACTCTAGAATAGGGGAAGGAACAAGAACCCATCTGTTCTGTTCATTCGTCTCTAGGGTCAAAGTCAAGGGTCCCTGGTCCTTATCTGAACTAGCAAGGAGAACCTTCGGGGGGGGGGCACACCCAGGGATGCCACATGAAGCATATGAGGGGCATGTGTGGGGTGTGCTCTTCAGTGCCCATGTGCCTTATAGCTGTTTCTAGAACAAGGAGCAAGAGATGTGTATGTTGCGGGGGAGGTGCATCTCCACAAATCACCTCTGCATTAAGAGCATGGGGAACCAACCAAAAGGGGATGAAGCCTGGGGTCTGGTCCAGGCCCCGTGCTGGCCAAAGAGCCCCACTAGATGCTCCAACCTCCACTTCCTCAGTTCTGGAAGGTTCTGGAAAGGTACTGGGGTCTCTCATGCTCTGGCTGAGTCTCAGGGTCTCTGTCCCCTGGAAAGCATCCCACACTGAGGAAGGATGCCTGGTGGACTGGCACCTGGTCCAGGTACTCTTCCATGCGGAGCTCCCACTATCCAGCTTACACCAGCTATGTTGGCCCAGGGCCGTTCCTTCCCAGAAGATGCGTCATGTGCATCCCCTCAGTTGATGCGTCTCTGTGTGATATTCTTGTCTCCATAACCAGGTCCCCCGTGTTTCTTGAGGACAATGAGCAGCATGTGCTTCTTCTCTCCTCGCCCCCCCTCTTCCCCCACCCTCTTCTAGAGTCTGAGTCTCATTAGCTCAAGCTGGCCTCAAACTCACTATATAGTCAATGGCTGTGAACCGCTGATTCTCCAGCTTTGGCTTCCCAAACCCTGGGGTGACAGGTGTGGACCACGGCACTCAGTGGTGCCCGGATGAAACCTGGGGCCCTGTGCCCACTTGGCAAACACTCTGTCCACTGAAACACATTCCAGCTTGTCCTCTTTTTAATGGTTTGAAGACTATGCACATGAGGTTAAAAGCCAATCACCTCACGCAAAAGATTTAAAGACAAAACCAAGGCAGGGTGGGTGGGTAGAGGTGGGGCTCAGCTGCTAGAGGTTTGCTGTGCAAACATGAGACTTGATTTCAACCCCCTCACACCCGTGTAAACATCTGAGCATGCATGGGTGTGGGAGCTGGAGAGATGGCTCAGGGGTTAAGGGCACTTTGGCTCCCAGTACACACAGCAGCTCACAGCTGTCCTTAACACCAGTACCAGGGGATCTAATGCCCTCTTCTGGTTCTGTGGGCACTAGGCATGCACATGTGTACACACACACAAGCAAATACTCACACACATGAAAACATCTGTGTGAAATTTCACATGTTTGAAACCCTACACTATTCAGGTAGAGACAGGTGGATTGCTTGGAATCACTGGCCGTCAACTTGTTCTGAGTTCAGAGAGATTCTGCCTCAAGGGAAGAAGGCAGCGCATGATAGATGTCTCTGCTCTCTACCCAGGCATAGGAGCACATGCACTGCTCATACGTGTGTTCACCACACACATAATGTGTTCAGTTACACTGAGGGGCCTTGTCCTAACCAGCTGGAACCTCTCTCCCCTCCTCCCCAGGGGAGGCCATCTTGACTCACTTTTGAATTTTCTCTACACCAGTGTCACCTGTGTCCACATATACGGGGGCTGCAGTCTCCCTCCGTGCTGATTTTATGCCTTAACTCTGCCTTTGGTGTTAGGGGCAGATGATTCCATTTTCTTTTTAGTTAAGCAATAATAGATGTTGATCGTGTCCTTAGCTAGAGGTCAACTGTTTTGGCTGGTTCTTCCTCAATGATCTTATGAATTACGTATCATAAATTGTTTCCAGTGTTCTGAGAACTGATTGACCATGAAATGTTTTGTGATATGTTAATGGTCTGACCATAAACTTGTAACACATACCTTTCTCGTCATCATAAAAATAACTATAAAACTCCACTTTTAATCACTTGCTTGCTTGGTTAAAGAAACTACTACTCTCTGCCTTTAATCTGGACCATTTTCATTCTCCTACTATGGGAGACTGATAATACAGCCCAGCCATTAATAAACTTTTGCCTTGCAGTCTCTCAGGGTTAGCTCCTGGTTTTTGACACCCCGACCCGTGGCTGCCGGCTTGCTGACTGACAATGGGCACTGTGTTGGCTGGTGAACAGGACTGGGGCTGAGGGAGGGACTGCTGCTGGCTTTAGGCCAGGAGGGGCCTCAAGGACAGTTCCTCAGAGACACAGGAGTTTGCCATTCACTCAGAATTTTCTAACTAGGAGGTAATCCCGGAGTCTTGGTTTTTTGTTTTTCTAGTGCTAAGGTCCAAAGTTAGGAAGCCCATGCATACTGGCAGATGCTCTACCACTGAGCCCAGCCTCAGAAGCCTCTTCTGGGGGACTTAGAGGCAAACATGAATGGAATTCCCATTTTACCTCAATGGTCTGCACACGGTGGAAGAAAGAATTCATGCGGGAGAAGGCAAGGGATGAAGGGAATTCCCACGGCACGGGTGGCCTGTCCTTTTAGAAGGGAGAGAATGAGAGAGGTGACTTGCATCAGCTAGTCCCACCTGCCCACCTGTCAGGGGTGGCACCGATGCAGCTCTACAGGTTGATGGGTACCTTAAAGAAAAGCTTCATGTTTGCACAGCAGAAGTCGTAGGCATGGAAGAGCTCCTTCAGGACGCCCACGGACAGCGAGATGCCACTCAGCACCTCCTCGATCTCGCCCTGCAAGCCCTTCAGCACCTCATCTGGGCTCAGGTAGGTTCTAGTCTAGACACAGGAAAAGACAGGCATCCTAAGTTATCCTTGATAGGTCAGTCCCTAGGTGGGGTCCCTGACACAGTAGTACTGAAAGAGGACCAGCCGCTGCCCCCCTGCCGGGGAGGGGGGCTCATCTCATGCCAAGGCTACAGCAAAAGGGATTTTTGCTCACAGAAGATCAGGGATAATCAGACATGGAAGACACACAGTGTACTCCCTAGTCCTAGGGATAAGTTGCAAGCATGATCTTAATATGCTTTGGTAGCCTGAGTTAGATAGAGTCCGTCAGCCGGTGCTGGTGACTGGACAGTACTTGTGAGGAAGAAAGGCAAGAGGGTGGTGAGGGTTGTAGGTGGTGACTGTGCAGGACTTGCGGAGTACTGGGGTGCCGAGACTCCCAGGGCAAGGGCCCTCCTCCCTTCCTTGCTCCTGATAGGGTGCTGGCTAGCAGGGCACCCTGAAAAAATGCTTGAGAGCCACCCCAGGCTTGGGGCCTGAGGGTCCAGGGAGGAGGACTAGGCTGGGGATCCTTGTCACCATTTCAATGATCTGGTTGCAGAACTCCCGAAGGATAACGATGACTCTGGATGGCGTGTTGTAGTGCTCTGAGGTGGCCCATATGAAGCAGATTGTGCTCAGCACCTTGACAATGAAGCTGGGGAGCTGGAAGAGACAGGCCAGGTCACTGGAGGGGCTGGCCTTTGTCACTGTGTCCTCACCTACCCATTTCCACAGCTAGCCCTGGACCTCCTGAAGAGGGTTGCCAAGGGGGATCTGTACCGGATGGAAGGATGGACGAACAGATGGATGGATGGACTGGCGGGCAGGCAAGCAGTCACCAAGGGTTCTCAAATGCTGTGTACCTGTCTCTCCCACCCACCCAGGGGGTTCTCCCTTGTCAGCATACCACTGTGAAGTCAGCTTGATCCATCTCCTCCGACAGGATGCGCAGGGGCTTCAGATAGAGGACAATGTCATTGGCTTCCTTCAGCCCTGAGCATAAGGGGGCAGGGCAGTCAGTGTTGAAGGAAGTCAGTAAAAAATGGGCAGCCTGGGGGGTTTCGGCACCTCCCTCCCCAGGAGTGGGCTAAAGAACTGCTCATGGGGGTGACAAACCCCCAGGGTCACTGACAGACAATCTACACAGCCCTCCCTTATAGATCCAGTGGCTTCATGGATGACGTCTGGCTCACCTTGGGTAACGTTCATGTAGACATTTTGTAGGGCTGGCCAATAGCAGCTTTTGGCTTTTTCCAGGATTTCAACTATCTTGTTCACTTTGGGTCTGTTTAGCTGAGGACAAAAGAGTCACAGCCTCTCAGCCTAACCCTCAGGTGAGGGAAGCCTGACCTGGGGCTGCTACACTGAGGAATGTATCAAGAACATTGGGGTCCCTGGGTGGGCAACACTAAGCTGCCCGCTGCTGAAGTGGCCTGGCGAGGACTCAGCTTCTGGGTGCAGTGAGACCCTACCTGCTCATGGATGCACTGCAGGTTCATGAGTCGGGCATCCCAGAACTCAAATTCCACACGGGGCAGTGGGTGCAGGCCATCCAGCAGGGCCTGTGCTGAGTCTTTGCTGAGCACATCCCGGATTTGATGGGACCAGTCGATGATGATGGTCTCAATGGAATGCAAGAGTGAGTTGTCCAGGGAGGATGGGAGCCTGTCAGTCAAATGCAAGGTCAGGATGACGCTCTTGTGCACACACACTCAGATTGCCTTGAGCCCTGTGCCATTGGGAAGGAGACCCACCTGTCCCCTCATCAGCAGCCTACAAACAACAAACTCCAAGCTGCAGCCACTACCATGACCACAACTGAAGCCACCATCACCACTAGCAACAACATGTCTGGTCTCATGTCCCTGGCACAATCCAAACACCTGAGCATCATCCTCAGGGAACAATGCCCAGTGCAAAGAGGAACGGGAACTTTCAGAGATGCTTGAGGGGCCACAGACGCTGGATAAACGCCACACAACATGGCTTATATTGGGGGCTTAATGGACAGCCCCTGAATCCCTGAAGGACCAGTCAGGATGAAACTTAAGAGCCACCATTTAATAGGTGTGTGTGGACAAGTCACACAGGTGACTTCCTTGTATTATTATTACTTTTATGTTTTCACATACAAGGGCAGTGTATGCCTGAAGAGCCCCCTGACCTCTGGACGCCACAGCCTCCTTCCTGTCAAGCATCCCTCTCATGTTCCTCCACTGCCTTCAGCATGGCATCTCAGAGCCAGCATGAGCCACGCGGGGACTGCAGTCATGTATAGATGGGGAGGTGTAGACACTGCTGGATGGTTGGAACTGGGGTTCCCAGGGGTGCCAGTACCTACTCCCTGGCCCGTGCCCTCATTGCTGATTTGATGTCATCCCACACTTGAGCATTTTATGAATGTCAAGACATAGAATCAATCTGCAGTTATGTCTGTAGTTCATGGTCATGGCTCAGACAGAGCTTCTCCCCTCCAGCTGCCACCCACCTCTCCATGGATTCCAGCGTGCCATCCAGGCTGCCCAGGTGCTCTGGGATAGGCAGTAGGGTTTTTCCTTTGACCTTGCCTCCCATCACAAACATTTCATTCTTCAGCCGGTGCACTTGCTTGACAATGTCCTCCGTGACCACCCGTGGCCAGCCAGCCATGTTCTCACTCTGGTTTAGTAGGGAATAGAGGACCTGAAAGAGGGTGTGACAGTGACGGTCTGGCTCTGTGCCCATGACCATGAGAAAGCTAAGCCTTCCTTCTGGAGATGGGGCGGCTGGAGTTCTTGGAGCAGTGATAGCCCAGCTACCTGTCTGTGAGTGTCTGAACCATCACTGAGAGTTGGGGCTCCACCCCACACCTCATAACCATCGCACGTATGTCACACACCTTGCAGGAAGCTTAGGGTAAGGACTAAGGAGGCTGGGTTACTTTCCTAAGTTCATATCTATAATCTCCCACCACCTGTACCTTGGTATATGGCCGCAGTTGGAAACAGTGTGTGTGTGTGTGTGTGTGTGTGTGTGTATGCAAACCCATGTGGAGGTCACAAGTCAGTATATTTTTCACCTTTAAAAAAAAAATAAAAATAAAAGAGGGCTGGAGAGATGGCTCAGCGGTTAAGAGCACCGTCTGCTCTTCCAGAGGACCCGGGTTCAATTCCCAACACCCACATGGCAGCTAACAACTGTCTGTAGTTCCAGTTCCAGGCAAACACCAAGGCAAATAAATACATAAATAATAAATAAATAAAGTTTAAAAAAAAAAAGAAAAGAAATATTTATTATGTATACAGTGTTCTGCCTGCAGGCCAGAAGAGGGCACCAGATCTCATTTATAGACAGTTGTGAGTCACCATGTGGTTGCTGGGAATTGAACTCAGGACCTGTGGAAGAGCAGTCAGTGCTCTTAACCTCTGAGCCATCTCTCCATCCTGTCCACCTTCTTTGTGAAGCAAGGTCTCTCACTGAACCTGGAACATTTATTACCTGGACTGGCTGGCCAGCATGTCAATGGATCCTCAAGTCTCCACCTCCCAGGGCTGAGATTACAAGGTATCATGGTCACACCTAGCTTTTTATGTGGTGCTGGAGATGGGAACATGTGTTTGTGCAGCAAGCCCTGTACCCACTGAGCCATCTCTGCGCAGCCTAATAGGGTCTTTAAAGAGGCCATAAGGTAAATCAAGCCAGTAGGCTAAGCCTTAACCTAGCAGGACTTGGGTTCTTGTATGAAGAGATCAAAGCACAAAAATCCATCCTGTAAGGGAACAGAAGAGGTGGCCATCTACAAGCCAAGAACAGAGGTGTAGCAGGAGGGGGCCAGCAGGCCACTGACCTTCAGCTTCCAGCTTCAAGAGCGTCTGGGAGAAAAATGGCAGCTGAGTTGACTGTGGTCCTGCTAGGCAGGCTTCCCACTCTCAGCTTCTAGGCCTCCTGGCTTCACATTTTTTCTTGAATAAGCACAGGCAGGATCTCAGGTCCTTGTTTTATGAAGACTGGGAGGGGCTAAGGAACCCAGCCTGCTGGTGTGGCCCCCAGAGGGCTATCCCCACCCCGCTGCACCTGCTGAGGAAGTTCAAGGACATGACAGTGCATAGAAAGTTTAGAAAATATCACCATTTGCTCTTAATTCAAAGTCTTGGAGCTAGGGGAATCATCTGGTCCCTGGATGACCCATACCTGTGGCTGTAGCAAGATAGCATGGACTCTGCCAGTGAGCAAGGGTGACTAACACTGGGAAGAGAGCAAGCCTGGTGGATTCCTGCCGCACCCCTCAGAGCAGGTCTGTCTGCATCTCCAACCAGCTTTTAGATGAAGCTACTGGTCATACACAGTTAGAGCATCGATGCCTCGAGCCCCTCACTCAAAGGTCTCTGCCAAGCTCTGCTGCTCCAGCCCCACCCTGCCAGCCTAGGCACACGAACCTCTTCCACTACAGCAATGAGCTGGTCCACAGGCGTGGGGCTGATGTCCCCATAGAGGAGACGGGTCTTGTAGTTGTCCTTGGTGATGCTCTCTGGCTTTGTCTTGATAAAGTAAGCTCCTTTAGATTTGAGGGACTCTGGGAAGCCCAGGCAGGGGATGATCATGCCAGCAGGGTTGAGTGTCAACACCAGCACAGGAACATCTACTTTGTCAAAGAATTCTGAGAACAAGGCCACATTCTCCTCTGCTCCAATCAGTTTACCCCACTTGTCTGCCTTGAACTTGAGGATCATAGATGATATTGTCTCCAGATACTCGATTCTGACGTCTGGCATGATTGTCATAACCACGTAGCCTTACACCATAGTCCGCTGTAAATAAACAGGTGTCAACTCATTTCTGGGCTCCCAGCATCCCATAGGATGTCCATCCTAACAAAGCTGGTGAAAGAACTCCTTGGCCTTTGTTTTTATCTGTGGTTGGGGCATTTGTTTCTGCCCTGGTGTGGGGTTGTGGGATAAATGATATATATTTGTGTTATTGTGGCCATAAAATTAAATAAGCTAGAAAAGACACATGGGTTGAGGGAGAGGAAGGTGACCACATAGGGTGGGCAAGGCAGAAGGGAGAAGGACGAGGATACCCAAGCTTGACCTCTGACCTCCATACATGGCTATGTGCACCTGTGCACCACATGCATGCGGCTCAAACACACACACACAAAGATTTGGGCTGCTCAGCTCCTCTGGGTCTCTGTGTTTCTTCCTGTTCTAGAACCAGCCATTGCCAAAATCAGCTTTTGCAAACCGCATTGGAAGCAGTCAGGTACCAGGCGTTAGCCTGGGCAAATCCAAGTCTCAAGGCTTCTGAGGTGTCACAGCTGGCAGGTTCTTGAAGCCCACAGCCCACAGCAGAGCTGGTGCTCAGCCCTTGCCCAGTCTGAGTGGGAAGGTGCTGTCTGTGTGGGTTCAGTGATCCAGGGCTTTCTTGGAGCCCAAGGCTTCTCTGACAGTTCAAAAGGTCAATATACAAAGAGAGAAAAGAGGGGAGGGGAAAGAGTGGTCTGTGAATGGGGGAATGATGGTGGTTCCTCCACCACATAGGATGTCTTGGAGCACACATGCTGAGCTGGTCCTGCCCAGCACTGTGTCATATAAAGCACAAGCACTGGGATGTGGGTGCTTAAGAGGGCCTTCCTCTCAGTCTTATTAAGTTGGTGGTACTACTGTCTAGTTTACCAATTTGGTGGATTTGGGGTTTGACAACTAGAGCCATTTCCTGGGGTGCTGGCCAGTTCAGGCCAGGAGCTTACAACACTGTCCCATGAAGCTCAGACTATTCAGGAGGGGTAGCTGGCAGGCTTGAGGCTGGGCTAACTTAGGGGCAGATATAGGAGCGGAGACCAGGAAACCTAAGTGAGAGAGAAGTGGGAGGGGGGGCAGCCTCCTGGCCTGAACTGGCCAGCTCCAAGCATATAGCAGAGATGACTAGAGAGTCTGCTGCCGGCCAGAACCGGTCTCCTAACCTGTGTGCCAAGGCCCCTCGGCTCTTCAAACACCCCAACCTGGTTTATGGCTGCTCACCGGATCCACACAAGCGTGTGCTTCTGTCAAGAGACAGTGAGCCCTTTCCCAGCGACGAAAGGAAATGGCTTCTGTTCCTTGAGAGGCTCCAACTGCCACAGAACTATAGAGTGTCAAGGTACCGGAGACTTCTAGAACCTTCTCCTGGCTACCTAAGTATCCAGTATAGTACAGCCAATGACTGGCCCACCATTCGCAGAGGCAGAAGAGGTCTGGGCTCTGGGCTTTCAGACAGCAGAAGATGCTTGCCCTCTCAGGGACAGAGGCCAGGTCCAGAGTAAACTCTGTAGAATGACTACTAGATGGGATTTACATCTACTTTCTTATTAAGACTTTCTGTTCTTCCAGATCAAATAATTTTTATTGTTTTATGTAATGTTTATATTTAATATATTTATTATTTTTATTATTTTGAGTTTTTGATACAGGGTTTCTTTGTGTAACAGCTCTGGCTGTCCTGGAACTCACTCTGTAGACCAGACTGATCTTGAACTCACAGAGATCCTCCTGCCTCTGCCTTCTGAGTGCACCACCATGCCTGGCTTAATATTTTATTAATTTTTAAGAATTCCATGCAATTTATTTTGATATTCGCCCCCTACTTATCCTCTTAATTTTCCCTAGATCCACTCTCTCCCCTCCAATTTTTCCCACCTCCATTTTTAAAACACAGGGAGTCCAATTTGTTAGTCCCATAAACCCTGAGTGAGGGATGTCCACTGGAGTGAAGTTGACCTACCATGACCACATACTTAAAGAAAGTAGGTTTTGGGTGCTCATAGCCACCCAGCGGGAAATGCCGTGGTTACCATACACAGTTGCTGCTCCGTCACCAATCAGAGGGTCCACTGCCTCTGCCTATGGTGACCACTTTGACCCATGAATCTCGTTGTTACTCTGCTTTCTGCTACTATCACTGAAGAACACAAGTTGGTTAAGTGATAAAGAACAGAAGTTTGGACCAGTAAAATGTCTCATTGGATAAAAACACCTGCCACACAAGCTCTACCATCTAAATCTGAGCCCTTAGGCCACATAAGGATGGGAAGAAAAGTGACTCCACAAGGCTGTCTCCTAGCCACATGTGCTGTGGCACATAACCCACCCCCATACCATCTATAATACAAATAGTAACAGCAACATTTTTAATTATTAAAAAGAAGGTAAGTGCATATATTATCTCACTGTCCTGGAGGCTCAGCCTGGCATCCGTATGTGCCCAAACCTCACTGCACCGTAATGCTGCTATACTAGAGGCTGAATCCAATACATTAAATTTCATTAAATTATAAACTAAAATTAGGAAAAATAAAATGTAAATAAATAAAAAATAAAATGTTAATGTTATCAAAACCATAACAGTTGAGTTATAGTTAGCAAAGCTGTATTGTCCTAATATCCTGGCCGGGTTGTTTACATCTCTATGGACCATCATTAGATGCTCCTGTCAGTCATTCCTGTTTCCCTTCCTCCGCCATTCCTCACTTCCTGCCTCTTTTGGCCTTTCCTGGAAGAGTGAACGCAAAGTTCCTTTTCCTGAAGGACAGTCCTCGCACACAGAGCCCCCACAAAGCAGGAAAAGACCAGGATGCCATGTGCCACCATGGCCAGCTAGACTCAAGATTAATGTCTAAAACTCCTGTGTTTCTATATGCTAGCAATGAATGCCATGATGGTGAATTCAGAAAAAAAAAATTCTTATCTGGCTTCCTCACTATCCCCTAGAAAGGTCCCTGGGAAGGGGGGAGGGGACAGTGTGATGACTAAGTATGGGAGGTGCTCACCATGTCCCTGGCTCACACCCTCTGAGCCATGGTTAGTAACCTGGCCACCACTAGCTACACGGGAAGCTGGGAGATGTAGTTTCTAGCTAAATCCATGTGAGTACTTGGAGAGTTGGTTAAGAGGATAGGTGGAGGAGGAGAAGCCAATTTCTCCTACACTGGTCGGATCCGTCCTTAGAGTTCAAGGCTACGGTGAAAGCTTCACTTACTCCTGTGCTCAGTTTGCCCGGAACCTACCTCTGTCCCCTCAACATCCTGCACACACCTGGCTCAATGCCGACCCCCCAGCATATCTAATTCTGCACATGGCACACTTCATTCAGCCTTTGTGGGCCCAGGAAAGGACTCCTTTGGTTCTTGCCATCCAGTCTCCAGCATTTTTAAGATATTTGCCAAGACCCCTTAAAATCACCTAGTTTTAGGATAAAGGCCCTCCCCGCCCAGAGTCATCCTCAGGACCACAGCTCACCTGGCCTCTGCAGCCCCACCCCGACACCACCCTGTGGTTAAGCATTTTCAGCTTTGTGGGATCTGATCCAGCAGAGCTGCAATTAATCAACCTCACAATCAGCCAGAGTTGCCAGCCTCTCTAATTTCTGGTGATAGGCCTAGTCAGTCTGGGATCCAGCACTGAGCCTGGCCCTGAGCAGGCCCCCATAATATCCAGGAAAGGACAAGGCTCCATGAAGTCCTGCTCTAAAGACAGTGGCCAAACCTCACAGGATCCCCGAAACTCACAAGGCCAGCGGACAGTCATTTCTTGTAGCTATGTCTCCAACTCATGGAGCTAAGAGACCAACCTCCATCTAAATTCTGCTTCCCTGAGGTCTCCAGGTTCCAAAGTCAAATGGGGCCTGGGGAGGTGCCACAGCAGGTGAAGAGCTGTCTACTCAGGCATGTAAAGAGTCAAGAGCGGTGACAAACACATCACCTCAGCGTCGTGGAGGCAGAGACAGGAGGGGCTAGGGCCCAGTCTGTCTAGTTCAATCAACAAGCTCCAGGTTGAGTGAGAGCCCTGACTGAGATAGAGAGCCACTGGAGAAGACATCTCACAATGACCTCTGACCTCCCTGTGCAAACACACTCTGAGAAAGACACTCTCCAACCCCCAAGGCAAGAACTTTCTCCTTCTCACGGAGTAGGCAATGTCTGCCCCTCCTTCTAATACCAAACCCGATCACAACCTCCAACACCCCTTAACTTACATATGGAGCACGGGCGACGGCCACTCACAAGAGCATGGTCGATCCCAGAGCAGCCACATGGTAAAGTCTTCACCCAGACTCGATAATGGCTTCCACACAGCAGCACAAACACCCAGCTTCCCCCAATTTATAGGCTCTGGCTCCTCCCCAGACCCTTAAGCCCATGGCAATTAGGGCAGAATTGCCTAGAACAGCCTGGCAAGGGTAGCAGGTGAGGGTCGGATGACCTGCCTGCCTCACCCTCTTCCTGTGAGCGACTGTCAATCAATAAGCCTAGCTGGGATGACCCTCCGGAGCAGGCACAGCTCACTGGAGTTGACTGTTCTTCTTGGGAAATAGCCAGAGACCATATCCACACACAAAATAAAAAATAATAGACATCAAAGGGTAATCTGGGGCAGGAAGTACACCAGGACTTTCACCCATAGCACCAGAGCTCTGCTTTGCACTGACTCCTGAGGGCACAGAGGCCACCCTTTTCATGCCAATGCTCCGTGTGAGAGGGAGCGAGAGACTCTGGCTTTTCATACAGGCATGCTGTCTGCATCACACTGGGCTGGGAAAAAAAGGCCACAGAGGCATGTGTGAAACGCCACGATCTCTTGCCTAACTGGAGACAGACAGGCAGAGCAATGGTGTTCCTTATGCCAGGGCCACCAGCTGAGGATCTGTTCCCCCCTTCTGTACGTAGGGAAACGGGAGATGAAAGGCTCTGTCTGCTTGTGCTCTGACCCCCCCTCCCCTCCTGAAGGAAAGTGGGAAGGCTGGCGCCATTAAAGATTTACCCACCATCAACTCAGATTTCCCAGCCTTGCCCTGCGGGGTGGGGGGTGGAAATGCTTATAGTGTGGAGGCCTGGGGATAAGAACACAGGGGCTGGAGACTTGGGCGTGACATCTGTGTTGACCAGGTGACATGTCATCAAGCTGAGTTCCCAGCAGAGAACAGGAAGTACAGACTTGTCCTTCTGTCTGAGATGCCCTTGCCCAAAATCAAGCAGAAAAGCAGAGTCACACTCTAAGAGCTGGGCAGCCTCGAGGGTCACTTGTTCACAGGCAGGGTAGTGTGACCTGAGGGGTACCCTCCACCCAGGATCACAGCTTGCTGTGGCTCTCGGTCTTGGAGATTTTTCCTCATTTGTGGTCTCTACAGAAAGTCCCAGAGTTGAGGCCTCCCCCAATAGTGAAGTGTGTGAATCCAGGTCATCTGGTGAGGAGATAACATGTCAATGTGAGGGCCTTGGCCAGCTTACCCTGGGGAGAAGGGTTGGGTCATGTATGGCTGTCCCTGGTGGCCATGACAGGTATATCCAAGAAGGTTGTCAAGGAGAAACAGTTAAGGTGTTTGGGCTTCAACTAACAGAACAGGGTTCTAGACAAAGCAGGCCAAGGCCTCAGACCTAAAGGGAAAGAGTATGTATGGGGGCCGGGTGGGGTGGGGCATGGGGGGAGGGTGGGGTTTACATTAGATACGTCTCTAGTTGCTTTGATTAATAATGTGGCAGGGAGGGAGGGAGGGAGAGAGGGAGGGATTGTGTATGCTCATGCTTGATCCGGGAAGGCAGAGCAGCAGGGTGTGAGGTCCTCACCACACTGCACCTGCAGTCAGGAGCTAGAGAGCAGATGAGGAGCTGGGCTGCAAAACTTCAAGGCCCAACTGCATGACCCAGGTCCCGAAGCAAGGCTCCATCTCCCAAAGGCTCCACAGCAGCACCAGACTGTGTCCAGGTGTTCAAATACAGAAGCCGATGGGGGCCATTTCACATTCAAACTCCATGGATCATAAGGCCCAGGGACAACAGTGAGATTCTTTACCATCCTTCTCTGGCAAGCCCAGGCCAAGGCCCTGGAGGGACGGACCATCATTACAAAAGGCTGGAAAAGAAAGTCTTTGTCAATTATCTAACTACAGCTTGGGGGTCAGGAAGGGTTGTTCCCAGGGATCTGGACAGTGTCCCTCCTCGGGTATGGTCTGCCCGCAGCTGGGTTAGCATAGGCACCCTCAGGTCCCTGGGAACCCCTCACACTGGGCTCCTCGGGACAAGAAACATGTTTGTCACTGTGCTGCCGGGATTACAGTAGTTACAGGGGGGAAGATGGGGTCAAGGGGGCTGATGCTCCACCTGGAGGGTTGCTGGAGCCTGCCTGGCTCTCTTGTTACTGCTCTCTTGCCAGCTCCCTGTCTGTGTCTGTGAGAACCAACAGTTGGTGGACGATACCCCTCGCACCCACTGAGGTCTCCAGTTCAATACCCAGCTCCCCAGCAGAGGCCCCAGGGAGTCTCCTCTCCTCAGTCACACGCTCACCTTGTGCCTTGTTTGGTCCCAGTCTGCTTTTATTAAATAGAAGATATTTTGTAATTTTCATCGATTTGCTGAGGATAGAAGTCAGATCAAGAACTCCTACCCTTAGCTGGGTGTGGAAGCTCATACCTTTAATCCCAGCACTTGGAAGGCAGAGTCAGGCAGAGTTCAAGACCAGTCTGGTGTATAAAGTGAGTTCCAGGACAGCCAGGGATACACAGAGAAACCTTGTCTCAAAAAAACAAACAAAAACTCTACCCTTGAGAGGCACCTGAGAAGCTTCCAGAACCAATGGGGTTAGAGAGGCAGAAGCAGAGCTTTCCAAAGTGTTGTGTGGGTTGAACCGGGAGCTGGCTCACCATAGGTAGCCAAAAAAAGGGACACACAAGTGTCAAAATGACAACAGACCATGGGATTGAGAGGCAAGACACCCTAGGGGCTAGTGGCTGTCTTGACAGGAGCCAGCCAGGGGTTCTGAGACACAAGATGAGTGTCTGCAGCTGCTGACTTCCATGAGACGCCCAGGCCGGAGTGTAAGCACAGCACCGTAACCTTTTCACATCTTCTTGTTTTTGATGCAGCTAATTATAACAGACTGAAGTGTAACTAACTATGGCTGCTAACAAACTTTCACTATTTCAAGAAAGAGATGTTCCTCCCCAATAGTCCCTTGAGCAAGGGGTTAAATATGAGATAACCAGGGGCTAGAGAGATGGCTCAGCTGTTAAGGACTCTTGCTGCTCTTGCAGAGGACCCAGGGTTCAATTCCCAGCACCCACATGATGGCTCATGACTATCTGTAATTCCAGTTCCAGAGAATTTGAGACCCTCTTCTGGTTCTGCGGGCACCAGCCATGCACAGGGTGCACATGCTGCTAAACATTCCTATACATAAAATAAAGGAATCGAAAAAGTTTGTTTTTGTTTTTTAAATATAAGGTAACTGTGAAAACCTGCAGCTACCTCTTGGTGGCTGTGACACAATCCCATAGACATGAAGACGAGAGAATGCACTCAGCAAGAAGACACCTACAACGAGGTTGATGACTTTTGGGTCAAGTGGAGGTCAGCAGCTTTCAAAGCAGGACTCAGATGGACCACCATAGCTGGGTGGGCATTATGAACAAAACACGGCCACCTGCCAGGTTGGGCCAGGGGGACATCCAGTCTTGACAAAGTTCTTCCTTCTCTGTACAGTTTCTACCACAGTTTTATAAATCCCCTGACAATATAATTCCTCTCTTGGAAAGCCCTCTCAATTTTTTAAAAGATTTTATTTTATTTATTATGTATATTGTCTAGGGTACCAGATCTCATTACAGATGGTTGTGAGCCACCATGTGGTTACTGGGGATTGAACTCAGGTCCTCTGGAAGAACAGTCAGTGCTCCCAACCTCTGAGCCATCACTCCAGCCCCAGCCCTCTCGATTTTGAATCTGTCTCTTTTTAAAGAAAAATATTTATTTTATGTGAATTGGTGTTTTGCTTACATGTATAACTGTGTAAGGTGTCAGATCTTGGAATTACAGACAGTTGTTAGCTGCCATGTGTCTAAGGCAGGAAGGTCAGAGGCTCAGAACAACCTGGTATATTTTTTTTTTTTTTAAAAAAACACTTTTATTTATTTATTTGCCTTGGTGTTTGCCTGGAACTGGAACTACAGACAGTTGTTAGCTGCCATATGGGTGCTGGGAATCGAACCCGGGTCCTCTGGAAGAGCAGACGGTGCTCTTAACCACTGAGCCATCTCTCCAGCCCCCAACCTGGTATATTTAATAAGATGGAGGCCAGCATGATCTGCAGAGCAAGACCTTGTCTTAAACATAAAATAATTTTTAAAATTAAGTGTTCCGAAGACTCAGAAGCACAAGTCAGTCAGTTTTCTTGATGGCCTTGCAAAGCTCTGTGTCAAAATAAGTCACATTTAATGCTGATATTTGAAGAAAATCAAAGTTGTTGACATCACAGTATCCACATGTAGTTATTTTAAATTTTGAGGCAGAGTCTCCCTGAGTAGCTGTGGCAGGACAGGATCCCTGAAGACAAGGCTGGTCTTCACCCATCATGCTCTTTCTGCCCCAGTCTCATGAGTAACTGCAGTCACAGGCATGTGCCATATCCCACCTACAATATCCAAGTTTTTCAGGAAGATGGGTTTAACACTGGCTCTTGACCATCTTGGAACTTGGGACAAAAAGGAAAATTCAGAGTCCATAATTCTAGTCCTCTTCCAACCTCAATGTCATCCTGACCATGCTGGAGAGAGGAACTTCTAAGACATAAAAAGGAAGGGGACCATGTCCCTTCACACTGCATACCTCGCTCAACAGATGGAATTCCAAGCTTCAAAAGGCAAGGGTAGATGCAGTTGGAATTTGGATTCTAGAAGGTTCTAGGCTCGTGTGTGAAATGATCATTAGCTGGAATGACTGAGCTCTGTTCTAATCCAGAGACAGTTCTTATTTCTGCCTGGAGACCTGGCTGAAGGTGAAGGGTGGAGTCAGGCTAAGGTGACTGGATGGTTTTCTTCCCTCTGCTGCTCCCAGATCCCTCAGCCATGTGGTTACAGACTGCAGTGAAGGGACCACTTTGTTTCATAGAGAAGACTTAGCAGATCTTATTGATAACCACTCAGGAAGTGACCACCACGAAGCCTCCATGTCCTCAAGAGGCTCAGGATTCTCTTGGATTCTGGAACGGTGGGTCCATCTCTAGGAGTGTGATGGGGATTTATTAGAATGGCTTACACGCTATAGTCCAGCTAATCCAATAATGGCTGTCTATCAGTGGAAGGTCCGAGAATCCTGTAGTTGTTCAGTCCATGAATCTGGATGTCTCTGCTGGTCTTCAGTATACACTAGAATCCCACAGGAATAGGCTACAATCCAGTGAATGTAGAATGAGTTTCTGGCCTGTCTGACCTGTGGTCCAGAGGTTCGGACCCTCTCTTAGCCCCAAATAATCACACAAAGGCTTATATTAATTACATTCTGCTTAGCCTATGGCTTAAACATATTGCTAGCTACCTCCTGTGTCTTTTTTAAAATTATTTTTATTTTATGTGAATTGGTGTTTTGTCCGAATGTGCAACTGTGTAAGGGTGTCAGATCCTGGAACCACAGACAGTCATCAGCTGCCATGTGGATGCTGGGAATTGAACTCAGGTCCTCCGGAAGAACAGCCAGTGCTCCCAACCACTGAGCCATCTCTCCAGCCCCTACCTCCTGTATCTTAACTCAACCCATTTCCATTAATCTGTCTTTCCATGTGGCCCCGGGGCTTACTTGTGTTACTTTTACATGTTGACTCTTGGGCAGCTGGATGGTGTCTCTTGACTCCGCCCTCCTTCCCCTATCTATGCTCCAGTTTCCTCACCTACTTCTAAAATGCCTGCTATAGGCCAAAGCAGTTTTTTTATTCACAGCACACAGAAAGATAGTCCACATCAAGTGAAGGAATGGATTGGCCATCGAGAGTAAGCACAAACAGGCAAGTTCTCTTCTTCCGTGTCCATAAACCAGGCTGCCAACCAACAAAAGGTGTGGCCCAGATTAAAGATGGATCTGGATTGGAAGTGGGTCTTCTCCTGCACTTTCCATGGGCATCACAGTAGAGCTAACCTTGTTGGCAGAGGTGTGGGTGAGCCAGACCCAAGGCTGTGAGCAAGGGAGAGCTGTCCCCATTATTCATCTGTCACGTGGCAGTGTGTGGGAGCCTCAAACATGACTGATGATACTTTGTGCTGAATGCTTGCATGTAAAAATCTATGGATAAAGGGGTTTACTGTGAGACTTACAGTGTCACTGATAAACCAAGCAGCTGGGAGTTGGTACCATGAAGCATTTGAACATCTAGGCCTTGGATCCTCCTCTTGTCTAAGAAGCAGAAAGGGCAAGAGCTTCTCAGCAGGAAGCAAGAAACAGGAAGTACATAGCAAAAGTTAAGATGCCGGAACCTCAGTCACAGGGCTCTGCTGCGCCTCCCAGCAGGATGTGGGCATCTGTCTCTTGCATGTGGCCTGGCAGAGAAAATGAGAGTGCTGGGACTCAGGGTCTGCCTTAGGCTTCCCCTCTCCAATATTCAGTCTCATCCTGTCTCTCCCCACCTCCATCCAAATGGCCACATTCTGTGTCCTGAGCTGAGGTGTTGGAGATGGTGGAGATGGCAGGCATGCCCGGTAGGGAAGCATGCTGCACTCCCGGAAGATCATCAGATTCTCCAGAGCACAGCAAGTGTATGAGACCAGTGGCTTCACCCAGGCTTGGTGTCACCTGTAATCCCAGTACCTGGAAGGTAGAGGCAGGAGAGTCAGGGATCAAGAGCTGAAGGCCAGCCTAAGCTGCATAGTGAGTTCAGGGCCACCTTGGCCTACATAAGACCCAGACTTAAAGACATACACATGGGGTGGGGTGGGGGGGGGACTACGACAATGGTATGCACACCTTTAATCCCAGTACTTAGGAGGCAGAGGTAGGCAGATCTCTGAGTTCGAGGCCAACCTGGTCTACAGAGTGAGTTCCAGGACAGCCAGGGCTACATAGTGAGATGCTCTATGGGGGTGGGGTGGGGGACTGCAATATTGCTGTGTGGTTGGGAAACAGCTGTGGGCAAGACCACCCCACAGAAGGGACTTTCCCACTGAGACTGTGTACCCACACTTGCATCTCAAAGGCAGAGGCAGCTTTGATTTCGTAACATGTAGGAATCATGTCAGAATTCACAATTCATCTTGCCTAATGTTCTCAGGCCTATGTGACCTTTTCCTGCACGTCAAGGAAATACTCAAATTTAGGATTTATGTAATGGGTGGTCTAGACTGTCTGTGTCTGTTTCTAAATAATATTCATCGGGCTGGGGACCTTCCTCATAGAATTTCAGCATAAGTGTAAGATGGAGGACCCGTCTCTTCCAGGGATAGCATGAGATACTTCAGGCTGAACTCTTTATACCGTAGAGGAGTTCTGGGTTCTGAGAGGCTGATAGCACAGTGCCAGTTCTGTGCAGGCCATTCTCTCTGGAAGGTGGTGACAGGAGGACCACCAGATCATGGGGAGCACATTTGAAAGCAGCCACACAGGACAACAGGATCCTGAGAGTGGAGAGGGTCCTGGCTCAGTGTGTCACCTCAGTTAGTGAGAACTAACTGAGGATCCCCCGAGAACTGCCTCAGCCCCCTCTGAGGCGATGCAGTGATGCAATGACCTCCCATGAGGCCTCATTTCTTCTTCTGAAATATTTTATTACATTTACATATAGGGGTGGGTACATATAGTATGTATGCAGAAGTCAGAGAACAATTTTTTCCTCCTTCTACCATGTTGTTTCCAGGGATCAAACTCAGGTCATCCAGCTTAGGGCATGCATCTTTACCACCTCAGAGGCCTGAGGCCTTGTCTCTTAAAGGGCCCACCAGCACAGCATCAGCACACCAGGGCCTAGCTCCTAAAACACAACCCCCAGGGGAACGCACTGTATGTAGTCATATCCAACTACAGAAAGTCCTCATGGACAGAGGTCAGAAACCTTTCCCAGCCAGTCTCTCTTCGGTGGTAACTAGACTGCAGTGAGGTATTCAATCACATGAGGAATCTGAGCTACACAGAAGCCGTCCAGAGGGCCTCAGCCATGTAGACCCACATGGAGAGGCCTTTGTAGACCTTGTAAGCTTCCCAGCTGGTGGGTTCTGTGTGACAGGGCTGTGCATGCAGTGTTCTTTGCCTCTTCTCATGCTTACTTCTGAATTTCTTGCTGCAGGTAAGGATGATCACCCTTTCTAGAAGGTATAGAGAATAAAGGGGTTGTCATGGATTTCTCTGCACTGCGTGTGTCCTTCTCACTTCCTTGTAGGCATCTGACTCAGCAGTAGGCCTTAACGGTGAGTCCTCCTGGCAAATGTCTGAACATGTCACTGCTCTCCAGGACTCTGAAACAACATGTTCCGGAAGGAAACTTCAAAGACATCTGAAGAATGGAAAAACCTGGCTAACAAGGCAGCAAGAAACAGAACACACGGGGAGGGCTCCCTGAGATGCCCACAGAGCCACACGCAGAGGGGGTTCCCTGAGATGCCCACAGAACCACTCACAGAGAGGG